>JAUTBT010024536.1:0-20176 GCA_032361225.1 Lepetodrilus schrolli
TGCCGGGCCCCCGGGGGCGGGATTTGAACCTGGAACCTTTGGCTCCGAAGTCCAACTGTTCTACCACTGCGCTACCACCCGCCCGTCTGCACTCTAAAGTGATACCAGCTTCATTAATGAGATATAATGACATACATGTTCAAGTACATCGTATGGACACTCAGTCTGTTAGTATATTCGTGATCATTATTATTTTGTTAAAACACTCACGTTTGGGCTCTTGGCACGTAGACCACCTCCTGGAAAATATAAGCATCATCAAATGAAAACTGACACAGATGAAAGGCAATGCGATTATTTTCACTACAGGTTATCCCAGAATGTCCTGCCTCTCTCTACTGGGGAATATGTGCTGCCCTAAACAGCAGTTATTTCTGGTGTACAGCGGGGGCTTTGAGAAACGTTCAAGATTATTTCATTCATCTCACCGCTTGTCAGTTAGTGGTAGAAGACAACCTGCAACACCCGAGTGTTATAGTAAACCTGCGAGCACCGGCTGGTATTAACAAACCAATGATAATAATAATGTGCACATTTATATTGCTCTAAATCCACGCTCGACAACGTACTCGTAGCGCTACATTATTACCCAGGGCAATGGATCAGTGTATCCTTATTTTCATTCTCAACTCCCTGGGGATCATACAACCCAGGCTGTTCTTCAAGGCGATAGATGGTTATCATTCACATGTAGCAAGTATCTCATCCTAAATATAGCAAGTATCTTATGCGTGACAACCATTATTAGCAAGAGTATATAATGGAGACGGTCAAAGGCACACTATTGTATTAACACTATTGTATCAACAGTATTGTATTAACACTATTGTATCAACACTATTGTATTAACACTATTGTATTAACACTATTGTATTAATAATATTGTATTAACACTATTGTATTACTAATATTGTATTAATACTATTGTACTAACACTATTGTATTAACGTTATTGTATTAACACTATTGTATTAACACTATTGTATTGACATTATTGTATTAACACTATTGTATTAATATTATTGTATTAATAATAGTGTATTAACTATTGTATTAACAATATTGTATTAATACTATTGTATTAACACTATTGTATTAACACTATTGTATTATGTAGCTAAACAAAATACTATCTTTATTACAGATTACTGTATTCGACCAATTATAGTACGCAATCCATCATCTAGCTCTTTTGGGCTACACAATCTACTAAATACTATTTCAAACACAACATTTATCATCTTATCCTATCAATAAACCCCTGGGAAAATGTCACGGCTACAACAATAATTAATTGCATCTAACCAAAGTTCAAGACCTCATTACGGTAACGCTGGTATTTGTGGAATTGTTTTCAACCACAGTGGCAATTTAATCAGAGCTTTTAACTTGCCCAAGTTCACGCCGGAAAATTAATGAACGGATAAGTAGTATTCCCACTTATACAATGAATTGACAAAGAGCCGCTCCTGACAACACAACCCCCAGAATGTCTGGAAAGCACAGTTACAGGCCTTGGTTTGTCTTGAAATTAAGACGGTAAAAATGCTGGAAGGAAAATAATTTTTCTCGGACACTGGTTCTGTCAATTAAAAATCCGGGCATGTTTTGTTGTCTGACAATATTATTTAAAGCATTTTAACTACTTTTATGCATATATGTAATGTACATGTAGTTTGGTTCTATGGAAGAATTTGAGAAATCGATAAAGCTTATCTATAAATGTCTCACCTTTTTACTTTCGTCCACAAGATGAAGATTGTAACCATCAGCATTGATCGCTGAAATATACATTAATGGTTAAAATTTAAAACAGACAACGTACAGACAAAATTGTGTAAACATATTTAAAAGGAGCAACCTATTAACCTGTATGCCCCAACTCTGTAAAATGTATGTTTATATATGAATGTCTGTTGATGGCATGTACATGTACAATGAGCACAACAATCAATAACAAAATATATATAATTTAAGAAAAAAAAGAAACGAGCTATATCTAAGACATGTTCATTGCTTAGTACGCGTAGTTCATTTATGGTAATACACAAACCACTTACTGTTATTCACTTTTATTTCAAATATTCATATATAATTTCTGACAGTGAGTACCTTGATTTTATTAGAAAATCTAGACAAGATCTAGACAAGACTTTTAGTCAGTTTAAATGCAAGTCTAGTCAATTAAGAAATTCTCTAATGAGGTACAACTGCACGTGCAATGTTGCTCACACTGACCAACTGATACGTATTGAGAATTCATTAAATACTACTCACTATATATTGAGGATAAATTATTTAATCCTATATTACCAATAGATAGATCTACATGTATGTATTTATTGCAGGTATGAGAGACTTATGAGAGACTGATGAGAGACTTATGAAAAAGAAAATCTTTCTGACTTTCTCCACGTCCTTATATATGTATTGTTTACCTCTCTTGTATTTGAATATTACGCTGACCTCGTGAAAATGTCGGGTGACCCCTAAATCTTTTATCTTTGATTTCCCTGCTGTATAAATATATAGGAAATAATCCCAATTTGATTACATCCAGTTTTACGTAGGTTCCACCCCCCACCCCACCCCTACCGTACCTCGCGTAAGCCTCTGTGACTGAAGAATAGACGAGCTAGAGAAAAGCCAGGGAGAGATTAGATCAAAATCTGATCTAGTGTAGATATATAGTGCCTATATACAATACAGCAGATTCCTTGGGATTGCTATGCAAGTGTGGTTTATATAAAATAGACATTAGAAAGGACGAGTTGCTTGGGTGTTTGCTCTTCATTGATGTTGAGTTATTTCAGGTTATTAAGATAAATCTCTGGTTAATACATTGTAGGTGTTGTCAAGCCATGATCTGTTTCTGACATTAAAAAAACTTAGGCATTGAAATTGCTAAGAAAGAACTAGTTGTTTTGGGTGTTCTGCTCTTAATTGAAGCAAAGTCATATTCCTGGCAATAGAGGGAAAGCTCTGCTAAGCAACAGTATAGGTTGTTAAGCCATCTATATGTTTCTAGCTAGACCTGACACCGACCTGATCATGACTACGGCTTTCATGACTAACATGCCAAATCAGCTTATGAAAATTACCCTAAAAACCTCAAAATCTGTTTCTAGCTCACCTCACCATTTATGATCGAAATTATCTGACTCTCTTGGCTCTCGAATGTGGATTGTCCACCACCTGAAAAACATGCTCAACCTCCTGTGGATGATACCTACCAGAACAAACACATCCTGCCAGCTCGTGCAAAATGATGCCCTTGGCATTGGGCTGGTACACCTCTCTGGCCAACTCCTGGAGTACCCGATTACGGCTAGACTGGATCCGAGTCTGTAGATAAAACAGAGACTGTAGACAAAACACAGCCTGTATGCAAAGCAGTTTGTAGACAAAACAGTCCGTAGCTAAAACAGTATGTAGACAAAACAGAATCTGTAAACAAAATAGAGCCTGTAAATACAACAACGTCTGTGGTCAAACAGTCTGTACGCAAAATTGAGTCTGCAGATATTGGCTTTACAAAATGATTCTGCTTTGACTAAAGCCATTTTGTAAATCATATTGAAAAGCCAGTACCTATAAACAATCTATCCATACCATGGGCGGCTGCTAACCTTTGAGCAAGATATGAATTTAATAACATATTTTTTTTAGGACCTGTGTTGAAAAAGAAGATACTTACTAATTATATTTTTTAAAACTTTAAAATCTTTTTAGTAAAATCAGCCCCCAATGAAATCGGTATTCCTAATAAATAGCTTACCTTCCACTTTCCAAGACATGGTCGGCTTTCATTGATATGATCACCTGAAACATAGTATATCTTGAATATGTTGTCATTTTTAGTGAGTGATTATGGAGTTTAACGTCGCTGCGGGAATCTTTTACCAATTTGCGACGATTCATTATTAGAATCAGTACATGCAATGTACATATATGTATAGCTTAAATAATATAAATTATTTACCAATATTTCTAGCATAGCCAGTGTTCCAAAATATCTACATGGGCAAGCAACGTAACCAATTATAAATTATTGTTCTTCCATAGACATAACATTATAGTCATCCACAGAATTTCTGCAATTCTACAATACTTACAATAATAAATGTTAATTACTGGCAATTCTCCATTCTATATCATAGTGATAAGTTCGAATTCTACACTATCTATTTATAAGTTCAAAATAATACAATACTAACATTCCAATTCTACAATACAGGTAATTCCAAGTTCCACAATGCTGGCAATATTCCAGCTTTTTCAATACTGGCAATTTATATTCAACAATACTGGCAATTCTAAGTTCCACAATTCTGGCAATTCGATATTTTTCAATATTGGAAAGTTAAAATTATACAATACTGGCAATTCTAATTTCCACCGTGCTGGCAATTCGATATGTTTTCAATGCTGGCAAATTAAAATTCTAAATTATTAGACATTCATACTGGTAAGTTCAAATCCTACAATAATGGCAATTCAAATTCGTCAACATGGGCAATTCAAAACTATACAATACTGGAACGTTCAAAGTATTAAATACTAGCAATACTGTATTCTACACCTCATTTGGCAATTACCAGCTATACAATTTGCACTACTGGCTATACTGGCAATTCAACTGTTACAGTACTAGACATGTTAGTGTCTGCGTTGAGTAAGTACTGCAAGTGAACATAACATTATGTTGCTATTCTGATCACTATTACACGCATGGGTTCTATTTTTAGTAGTTCTCTCAATCTAACCTTGTTCATGTTCAGATAAGGCTTAAATCCTGTTGTAGTTCCATTGTAAGATTTGAAAGTCATATCTCCTCGGAGCTCTATCAAATCATTCAATTTCCCGCGAGACCGGGAGCGTGAACGTCCGACTACATGAGTGCATAATGACTGTTTGTGGAAGTGTTCTTCGTTGTTGACTTCATAATAATCATTCCATATTTAGGACCGCATATTGTTGTGGACTTTTACAGGGCTCTACAATATTTCTGGTATCTAATGGCATTAGACCACGTTTTTTTCCAACCATTTCTACCAATGGATATCCAAGAAATTTTAATATTGTTATGTAATGTATTATTATATAAAAGAGATCCATTTTCAAGTTTTTGTTTTGTGTCAATGGTGGGCCTATATAGTAGGCTAATAATTATCCCACTTCCGGTTGGATAATATACATGTATTTCTATTCATATAGGTATCTGATTTTCCAACTAACAGACACAATGGTTAACGCTCTAACCTTTTGACCGTAATTGTCTAATGCCAACAAATAGTTTCTCACATAAACATTATTATATCCTAAAAGGTGATTGGATGGACTTTTGATCTACTTTCAAGATTATTTCACATATCCTAAAAGTTGAGGATAGACATGTATGTCTTTTTTTGTAAGCATATCACATGTCATGGCCATGGGTGATATTTTCATAATGTTCCACAGGTCAATGACAGATAGTAATTATCCATCGGGAAGACGAATCAGACTGCTGATTGGGGTATCATTAATGGGTATCATACTGCTGATTTAACTGGCCATTGACTAAGAGGTATCAGAGTGCTGATTGAACTGACCAGTGACTAAGAGGTATCAGACTGCTGATTGAACTGACCAGTGACTAAGAGGTATCAGACTGCTGATTGAACTGACCATTGACTAAGAGGTATCAGACTGCTGATTGAACTGACCATTGACTAAGAGGTATCAGAGTGCTGATTGAACTGACCAGTGACTAAGATGTATCAGACTGCTGATTGAACTGACCATTGACTAAGACGTATCAGACTGCTGATTGAACTGACCATTGACTAAGAGGTGGTCGAACGAGTGCTGACTCAGGCCATATCTGGACGGTGGCCGGACTTTTCGGAGACGCCATCTGTCAAGCTGGTCAAGACTGACACGTGACTGGATGTACTGCTCGAGGAAGTCGGGGTGATTGTCCAGGTACTGAGTCACCAGGTCCTGGCTCAGGTCTGAAAGAAAGAAATAAAATTACTAATAGTGTAGTGTGAACATTAACATTGAAAATACTACGGTATGATTCAGGTTATTTGGAAACGATTTGTTTCCTTTTTTAATTGTAATTTTTTTAATTGGGGTTTAGGGCCGATTTTAAGATTCTTCCACTTACACAATAAATAAATAAAAAGTTAGGCGTCCTGTTAGGTGTCCGGGCCAGGACACCTAACGTGGATGCTCAAAAATAAACCAGGACACCCGAGGTGAAAGTGCCCCTGACTGGAACAGGAAACCTAACATTTTGGCTGAATTTTTTGATGGACTGTGAATTACAATTATACATATATATATATATATATATATATATATCTTACTTGTCAGTACCAGCAGCCGGTGCTCGCATGTTTAGAGCCGTATTCAAGATTATTTCACTTATATCATGGCTTGCCAGTTTAGGGCAGGAGGAATCCCGCAACATCCGTAGCGCTGAATGTTACAGTAAACCTGCGAGCACCGGCTGGTACGTAATCCGTGGTATATGTTGACACAAGCTAATGACTCTAGTATGTGATATAGGATAATACTTTATAGCGAAAGGATGATGACGGTGTTGGCTATTAAATCTCTTTCAGCCTTAACGCAATATATTTGCTACATCTTGCGTTAATGGATATTGACACTGTTAAGGTGACAATCTTCTGAAGGTGGACTCAGATATGTAGACTATATACGCTGTTCATAATCTCGGCTGGTATTCATAAAGTAATAATCTCTAACAAATTTACTTAGAAAATTATGTCCCTAACTTGACCGAACTACGTGAACGCGAATACTTTTATTATTATCTATAAAAAATATCTTGAAATTTCCCATGAGGATTTTTAGCTAAATTTTACTCTTAGAAAAACCATAAGTTTATACTTTATAGCGAAAGGATGATGACGGTGTTGGCTATTAAATCTCTTTCTGCTTCCTATCAGTTTTAGTACAACGTGTAGAGCAACACCTATTTTAAAAGAAAATTCTCAATCTTCCTCCTAAGAAAGGACAGATATTTGTCAGGAAGTAACACAACACCTTGCATATCTAAAAAATATCTTAAAACAATATTTAGTATATGTTATGCAGTGTGAAATTCCACAAACATTCTTAAAACATTTTTTGTTGTTGCTTAATGTGACCACGCAGGTTAATTAACATCCTATAGTTTCTATTTGCCACACATTTTACATGTCACTAGCATGTTTGGTATGTTCTGCAATCATTCAATCTACCACACAGGGTCCGTATGTCACATAGTGATATCAGGTTACTTGTTTACACGTCAGCAAACCAATTTTACTATAGTAGTAATTCAAGGCTCTGAAATAGGAAAGCGTCAATACTAAAAGTCGTCATGTAATATAACCTGTACGTGGGCTTGATAAAGACATCGAGACGTACCCCACCAACCTAGATGTGTCTGTCCTTGACGTAAACATTGGTTTTTTATTACTGCAATTACTTTATCTTCAATACTTTACTGACGTGTCATATAAGGCTGAATTTAGAGTGAATATTTACGTTAGAAATGAGGACGTTTAGCTATGTAAATAATCTCAGTAAGTTTACTAGTATTCATTGCAAAAAGAATCAACACAGACAAATTTCTTTCTTTATGATAAATTCAAGAAGACAAATAGGCAGTATTGCTGTAAAAACTGAAATATTCCTGTATCTAGACAATACTATTGTTGTTATTAAAAATCTCTTTCCACATGTTTTTTAAAGACATACCCTACTACAATTTGCCTTCTGAAGACATAGCAGGTCTATTGAATATATCTAAGTCTGGATATTTAGACATAGATGCGTCCATAGATAACGGGAATTTGATGTATTATGATAATAACATGTACATGAATGCGCATATATTATACATATTATTCATAACAAACAATATGCGTTTCTTAGACTGAAGTGAGTCTATATGGTCTAGTAGGTAATATGTGTTGATATTTCAACTACGTATACATTATAATTATATAAATATCTTTAAAGAAAACGTATGAACATTACAACTATTTGTCACCGGTATTTACACCAGCTATTTTCGAAATGGACAGGAATAACGGAGGTTGAACACGGTTGCATTGAGTCAATATTGGACCATGCGAGTGGGGATCTGTGTTCAGATGTTTACTGTTATAACATAGACACCCGACTGCTTTATGATAAGAGACAAAATTATACAATAAGCATTTCTGACACTTTATGATAAGAGACAACATTATACAATAAGCATTTCTGACACTTTATGATAAGAGACAACATTATACAATAAGCATTTCTGACACTCACCAGTCATGGCAGTCACAACGCGCGTTCTGAATGCAGAGCAATTCTAAAGCCTTGGTCCACCACTGATAACAACATATAGTACAAGAGACTCCTAGATCGTACTGGATTCAGATCCATTCACTTTCAGAATGAATTCCACGGAAACCGAGAATTATTTTTCATGCTTATGATCTCCGTTGAATGTGAAATTCCGTAAAGTACAAAAACTATTGTCGGGGATTTTTTTTTTTAAAGCACCACAACTCCAGCAGGCTTTAACAGGTAGAAGAAGTGTCCTGAGCACGGAAGGACATGCAGACACGTTCACGCCGAGCTCTGCTACGACTGTATTCACAAAGCAAGAGCATTCAGACGACTAAGGATTTTCGTAATTAAACTACGCATTGATCTTTGTATGGAGACTTGGTGGGGTCATGCGGTGACACTGCGATCCTGCTCGGCGGTACGAAAGTACAGGTATTGCCCATTATGTCCGAATCATAAGTGAGATATTCCTTTGAGTGGCAGGAGCCGGGGTATGTATTATGAACCTGTGTCCCATTCAAGTCGTAGATAGTCACCCTCTGTTCGAAAACATCTATCACGTTAACTCTTTCTTACTACCATTCGGCCTTTGTGTAGGCACCTGTTTGCCTGGCCTTGTACAAACACATGCACTATCGCAGCTTTCTTATCGCAATTGCGCCAATTTCTTTGGGAACAAGCTGCAGGCTGATGACAATGTTTGCTTGGTTTTTATTTAATTTAATTTTATTTGTATTTAATATTTGTGTGTTTTTTCTCTAAAAAAAAACACTATTCTTTTCTTTATCATGTCTATAGTATATGTTATATATTTCTTTGGATTTGGGATTGTTTTTGCTATGTTGATTACTTTTTCTTTGGGGAGGGGCTGCTTTAAAGAGCACTCATGCTATATGAAATTATATGGGTTGGGATCGCAAACACATATGTATAACTGACTGAATTCAAGATGGAAGAAAAAAAGAGGTTCTATATTTCTATATGAGGGAAGTCGTGTGGTTTGATGTTCAATCTACCATCTCTTAGGTGGTAAACATTAAAAGGTGTCTACTATTTTTGGTAGCTTCAGTTTGATGGTGTTGGAACAGAGCAACCACATTCATTGGTATGTATGATGATTTTCACGTATACACCGTACCTCTGTATTAAGGCTGCATACAATAAGAACACGTGGTTTTCTATCATAGTTTCGTAAGAATTAAGTTAATTTCTGTTCCTTTTTGTTTATTTCTTTGGGGATGAAAATTTGGCCCAGAAAAATGAATTGTTGGAAATCTGGATTTATACAACACAACTTTAGACTGTCAAGAATGGTATTATTGCGTGGTCAAAGTTAGCTTTTTTAGTGGTGAAATGGCTTTTTAAAGTTACAATCAGTAGTCGTGCTCTGTTAAATATACTGTTATGAAACAATTGCAATCGGACAGTTGATAAGCATACATGTAGCTTGTACAGATGGGCAATTTGTCCAATTTCCCATAGATTAAGATTATAGAGGTTAGCAATGTGACATACTGATGTTAGCGCCGTAACCTACAATATAACGGAGATCATAACAAAAATAAAAGAAGTCAGTTACGCAACAAAATTAAGAATAAGCTGAAGGTCTCTGACTGGCTGATATACACCTATGACCTTTCAATATTATTATTCATCCTGGCCTGGTATGAAAAGGAGGAGCTAAGTGGCGCTATTTTAACCATTAAGGTTGTAAGGAGGCAGTTTGATTGACTGCCGTGGAGGATGATCACAATTATGATATACTACCCGGTAGATAGTTCCTGTTCGAACTATTAGGGTAATTACGGTAGATAGTCCCTGCAACAATCAATTATCGCCCTTCAGAAATCATCTCTTTTGGTGCATCTCCACCTACAAGTAGAAGCTAGTTAATGGCCTTGGCACATGGATTTTATCGCAAATCCTGGTACTTTCTTAGCATTTCTTCGACTGTACGCTAATCGGTGCCAGGTTATTAAAGTAATGCAGAAAATCACGCCTAGCCACTATACGTCTCTGATTTGGCTAATTGGTGACAGATTGCAAGTAAGAATGAACATGATTGGTGTCTGTCTGTGTGTGTGTGTGTGTGTGTGTGTGTGTGTGTGTGTGTGTGTGTGTGTGTGTGTGTGTGTGTGTGTGTGTGTGTGTATTTAAGATACATTATAATGGACTTGTAACATTGCAGTGTTGAATTAATTCCTTAATGAACGTTTATAATTATAATAATAATAATAATAATGGCTACATCTAAAGCGTATTATTCGACACTTTTGACAGCGTACTCAAAGCACTACAATATATATACAAATTTACATATTATACTATTCATGCGGATGTATACAAGAATATTGTCTCATATTATGTGTGTGTATAGATAACCTTCATCGTTAGCCTGCCATTGCACATGTTTATTTATATACCAGCCACTCTTAGATCCGCCTGGTAGAGCTATATTATAATAAGGTCATAGGATAAGATAGCTTTATGTGGGATTTGACAGGAGGTAGACATTTAGGATATAAGAAGATTCATCGAGGATACTATAGTTAATACATGTACGAGAAGCATAGTATTGTTTCCAGTATATTTGCTTGAATGTATCCCAGTATAAAAGGACTATTATTCACCATAGTCGTCATTATAGATATGAAAGAAGATGTGTTCGTGTATCATCAATCGTGTAATAACGTAACATCGGAAAATTACATAATATTTATTTTTAAAAGTTTTAATATTTCTTTATTTAGATGTATGAAGAGTAATCAAGTGTATGTTGACGTCCTAAATGCTAATACATACACGAGTACATTATCCTCACTTTGCTATCTCCCATCGCTCGACCTGTATATCGCGTTATCAGTTGAAGATCTTACTTAATGTTGGTAAGAATACCATAACAGATAATCCCAAGTAGTGACATACTTTTGTCTTTTACTACGCACGCTGCGGAAATGTGAACATTTCTCAGACACGTGACACAGTAGGTATCACAGTGCATTACTATATATGCACGTGCATATTCATCGACACCGAGTTGCCCAGTTGCTGTAATAGAGACCAGTTAGGAAAACGTGTCCTGGAATAATCGTCAGTACAGGACAGGACAAGACAGACGCAATGTCCACCTTGAAGGACTTGTGCGGAGGTCTTCCTCTAGCCCCTCTTCCGGAGAAACAAGACCGCGATGAGAATGTCCCTCACGCGCCTGTTAGAACCCCCGATCTCGCACCACAAGAGCAAAGGGTATGTTTCTATCATGAAGGCAAATAATCTTGGACAGTTTCAGACCCAATACTTTGTCTGAAAAGTTCAAGTTCAAGTTAATATATTTCCATATTACTCCCGTCGATAGTACCGGAAAATATAATAATACAGATAGATACATATACAAATACCATACAACGTAATGAATATGGACTGATTATCAATAAATAAAGCATGGGAAACTTTAACCATGCCTATGATGCTATTGTTATATTGAATTATATTGACATGTACTACTATTCCAGCAATTGAATATCATGTAACAGAGGACAATTTAGGAAAATTAATATACACTGTATTTATGTGATTGTCTACTTTATTGCCATTTCAAATAGCGTTACGTTACAGTGTGGACATAATAGTATATAATGTATATATAATAAATTATGTTGCCAACCAAAATTAACCTGTATATTATTATGCCTTTAAGATGCACTGGCATGCGTATAATCAGCGTGAGGTTAGTATACAGGGAAGACTCTGACCTTAATGTTCTGTTATATAGAAAGGTTCACAATGATAGAAATGTTCATTAACTATTTTGAGATAATTTACGATACACGATACTACGACAGAGCTAATAATAGATCAGAATCGCAAGCCATAATACTGTACATTAATTTAAATAACAATTAAATTGTGGTTTGTTTCTTCATAATAGGGTCATTCCAGCGTAATACATTTGTTCCCTAAGTAGTAAATTTGAAAATGCAATATAAAAATACCAATGGTAAACAATGGTCAAAGTTAATAGTCTGTAGTTTGTTTTTTAAACTTTTATTTTGACTTTATTACATTAAATTATACTATCAGAGTGGTTTGGAAGATATGAATATTCTTCGTACATTCAGTATTGATAAAACATGCATTTATTGAAGAGAACATGTTCAGTCAATATTGAATTATAAGCGCCAGTGTATAAAAATATGGTCAAAGAACGTCATCAAGTAGCCTATGGTCAAAGAAATCAACAGCATATAAAACAGCAGGCATATGTGTTATCTCGGAGAAGACAGAGTTCAAACCTTGCAGTAAGAGGTCGTATGGGTCGAGTTATAGCACTGAGTGAAAAGGAGAAATCTCAGCTGAGCAGAATCTCCAACTCAAGTTTGTTTCCAGAAATCTCCGAACCGAGATTTACGATTGATTCAACGTGTGTTTGTTTCAGTTAGCTCTTGAGAATGCGCTCCGCTATTTCCCTCCGGAACATCACGATCTTCTGGCACCGGAGTTTGCCGAAGAACTTCGGGAGTTTGGACACATATACATGTATAGATTCAGACCAGACATCGAGATGAGGTAATGTGGTGTCTTGGAAAGCATCATAGCGTCTGCTTTCAATTCAATATTAAATCCCATTTGGCAAAAAATCTGCAAAGTACTTTTTTTTAAAGCAATAACCATGTGTCTTCTTTCAAAATAATTTTCATTTGATTGGTCGGATATTTGTTTCAGTTTGCTATAACACTTGACAACACTCTCTAAAGTACTTTCTTTAAGAAATTAAAGTGCGTTTTCTTTCAACATAATTTTGTTTTGGTCACTTGGTTACTTGTTGCAGTGTGGATATAACTCTTGGCAACACTTTTAAAGTACTTCTTTAAATAATTAAAATGTGTCTTCTTTCAACATAATTTTCTTTTGGTTCCTTGGTTACATGTTGCAGTTTGGCAATAACTTCACTTACCAATATTACGACGAAAAATATGTTGGAATGTCATAGATCTCTGCCTCAAACAGTTTTGTATTTGGTGCTTTGTCCACTGGATAGTTATTGTGTCAACGACCGTTCTATTGTGATAATAATGTGTCATATCAATCGGCCAACCTCGGGCTACTTCCGGTTTGCTCCAGGATCCCGTAGGTCAGACGACATTCGGTCCTCCTCGGGCTACTTCTAGTTGGCTCAAGGATCCCGTAGGTCAGCCGACATTCGGGCTACTTCCAAAGAGTCAGATTATGTACCAATGGGAAGTGACTCGAGGAAGTTCAGAGTGGTCAGCCGATTGGTGCCATATTGTCCATGCAAGTCTTCTCGATGGCAATGTGTATCTTCTATCTTTCTTCCAGATCATATCCAATAGAAGAGTACCCGGCCCGCTGTCGTCACGCTGCGGCAATCATGCACATGATCATGAACAATCTGGACCCGCACGTTGCTCAGTTCCCACAGGAACTCGTCACATACGGAGGGAATGGTCAAGCGTTTTCTAACTGGGCACAGGTATTAGTTTTAAGGAGCAACATGAAACGTGTTCTTCAACCCCGTGGGAAGCAATACCAGCGATTTCATGCTCAAGCCGAAATATTATATGGAAATCTGTGAACAAAATGTCCGACCGACAACTTAATTCAATGAAGGTCCTTGGTTTTTTCTAATTTTTTTCTTCTTTTGTTATTACCGGTCATTTGAGCCTGGAGTTTTTCCTACCAGCATTACAACATTATTATTGGAGTTTTGGTGAAGGATCAAGATCTTTCAACGCGGCTAATGCTTCTGACCGGCATGTAATTTTTAGATTTTGTGAAAACTGGTTTCAGTTCTTGATCGTGATGAACTACCTGTCCACGATGACGGAGGACCAGACCCTGGTAATGTACTCGGGTCATCCAATGGGACTATTCCCTAGCAGTCCAGCCGCGCCCAGACTCGTCATCACCAATGGAATGGTAAGCCTGGGGTCACGTGGTCCACAGTCTGCTCAGAGCATCTTCCCTAGGCCACGTGTTCTAATGCTCCTATGCTAGACCCATTCAAAGGTCAGATTGCTGACACAGCGAGATGAAAGCGCTCATGTCGGCACTCATAGTCCAATCAGATTCGCCCTAACATGTATAAGCTCCACCTACTTGTCAGTCACAACAATGGCGGCGAGCACGTTGAGTGCATAATTTGTTGGACACAGTTGCCGACCAACAAACGAAGGCAAATATTCTCAAAGCTAAGAGTTTTCATGTTGGCAATCAACTCTCACGTGTATTAGGTTACAATCCGCAATCAAGATTGTTAATAACGCATATTTTGATTGGTTGGTTTCAAATTAGACACACGGGAAGACAACTCGCTCTGCCGCCATGGTACAAATTGCCAGCCGGGAAGGGTAGAAAACGGAGTCAACGTAGCTTGGAGTTCTATCCTTCCCTGGAGGAGATTGCTCAGAGCGACTTTGGCCATCCTCTGAAAGAGTTGGTTTATCTGTCAACGAGTGATCGTGTCGTGGATTTCAGAGGTTGGATAGATTGAACTACGTCCTCTGAACCATTTCCAAGAAGCCTCAGTTGTATACGGCAGAGAGCGAAACGCAATTTACAAATCAAATGGTGTTCTTATATAACACGGTCAATATAGAATGGTGGATGGCCATTGGTCATATTCTTTTGATATTGAAACTTTAGGCGAATGCTAAAGGCTATGATTTTTGTTTATTTATTGTAACGTGGACAAGGTTGTCCAGATTACTAAATCCGCTCCTGTAGAGGCTAATATTGATCCATCAGTTTCGCTACCTCAATACCAAAGTCAACTTGTAAATTATACATGATAATGCATGGCCATTGGTCATATTCCTTTGATATTCAGTGGCGGAACTAGACAAGCACCTATGTATAACCGTTCTCATGTAAGTGTGGTATATACGTGAACGTTGAAACATGAATGGCCAAATAAGTAGATCCTAACAAATTTGGTTCATATCATTCATGGCCAATACACACAAAAATGACATATAGGCTATTGAAAAGAAATTCATTGCAATTCCTCTAACTTGTCATGATCGTGAAATATTCCTGAACCCAGGTCAAGCAATAAATACATCTTGAATGCCCTCTTACAAAATCGTCAATTGATTTCTCAATTTCACCTACAATATTTCTTTGGGTAATAATAGTATGCATGAAGTGACAATGCATTCACCTGTTTACTGATCAGTGTTGATCACAGATACACTATAAATCTTTTATGTTCTTCACACACAAACATATCCCAATTTTCAAAGTGTAAGCACTTGCCACTCTACGTTAATTGTAAACGCTATGATACATCTATATACATAATAAGAAATATACAGTTCACATTGTAGTGGTTTAATTCACATAAATGTAGATGAAAATACAAACATATTATCAAATTGGAGTGTTTGTTTAGTTTATCAGATTCTGTCGTGTAACTGGTGTTATTACCTGGATCAAGGAGACACAGTATTATATTTATACGTATCGGAAATTCATCATACGCTTCAGAACGGAAGATATATTCACTCAGGCAGAGAACCTCGGCATATGATGTACAAATACAACTATGCAAAAAAAATAAAAAAAATTGGTAATCGTGGACAGAGATTTGCTAGGAAGTTTAACATTTCAAAGAGTTTATGATAATAGTATAAAATACATTGAGATTTCCATTACAGGTTGTACCAAACTACTCATCACGTGATATGTATGAAAAGCTATTTTCACTAGGCGTTACACAGTAAGTACTATATGCTTCCATCCTCGAGACACAGAATCAGTAACTGCTCGTACAATACGTATCTGTAGCATATGTAAGGAGGCACCGGACCTGTGTTTTAGAGGATACTACGGTATACTTCATGTTTGTATTCATGCCATTTGCTTGTACAATGTTTAAACTAGCTACCTTATAAAGTCTCACTTGATATCTGTTCTTAATAATAATGAATAATAATAATAATAATAATAATGTGCGTATTTATATTACGTCAAATCCATGCTCGAATGCTTGCTCATGGCGTTACATTATGACCACGGTCAATGGATCCATGTGCACTCATTCACATTCTCAACACCCTGGGGGTATACCACCCAAGCTGTCATTTGAGGCGCTGGACGGTTTACATTTACAATTCCATCTCATCTTCTAGTGAAACACACCATCTAGAAATTTAAATTCCAGCATAAGGAATTAACAATATCTAAATATAGTTGGATGTAGGACATACAGTTGTTGGTGAAGCTTTTAAGCTAAGTTTTGTTTCAGATACGGACAGATGACCGCTGGCAGCTTCTGCTACATTGGGCCCCAAGGAATCGTGCACGGAACAACCGTACGTATCTCGTCAAGTAGATCATTAATGTGTATGCTTCAAATTAAATAAGTCTATACCATAAGGTATGTTAACCATTGCATGTTTTTGTGTTTGTTTGTATTTTCCTTCAGCTTTGGAGGGCAAGAAAACATATGTACGAAAACAACGGTGTGTTGTTGTGTGGTGTTTGGTGGAGGTAGCTGTATGTTAGAGTGGTATTGGATCAGTAGTATAGGCGGCCCCTGTTGAATAAAGCTTATATACTCAACAAAATTAATTTAAGGGCCAGTAGCCTCTTTTTTTTTTATATATAAATTTAGTTGGATATTAGTTTTTCAAAAAAGAATTTCCAAGTATATACAGGTTCCAGGTACTCTTCAAGAACTTGCAGAAGTATTAGATGAATAATGGCACCAGATTCCTAAAGGAGAGTTCTGAAATTTGGTAGAAAGCTTCTCCACACACTATCTGTTGGCCCTTAATTTTAATTTTTTTAAAGTATATATTGGCGGAAGTTTGGACCTGTCGTCTTGTTTCAAGGGTGTATTCATACTACTGTCGTCGCGTATGGGTGAAAGATTCCCGCTGTGACGTAAAACAATAATTCATTCACTCACTCACTCATACTACTGATCCTGTACCTCCACAACAGCCACTTCTACCAAACACCGCACAACAAAACTGTGACACAATTATGAAAAAAATCATGAAGTATCTAAAGGCATAGATCTAATTAATGATTAATTTGTTTCCAGCTGACGGTTCTAAACGCATCGCGGAAGCACCTTGGAAGCAGCAACCTAGCCGGAAAGGTGTTCGTGACGTCAGGACTGGGTGGTATGAGTGGCGCGCAGGCTAAGGCGGCTGTCATATGTGGATGTGTTGGGGTGGTAGCCGAGGTGGGTATCACTCAATCAGGTAAAGGTCCAGGGTCCAGTTCCACGGAAAGGTCGTATATCGCTACGAGACGCACCGTGTAGCGCTACGATCCTTCGGTGAAACAAGATCCAGTTCTATCGCCCTGAATTACGAAACATTTGAGTACGATTTCATATTGAAGCTCACATATTATATGGGTATTTGTTAACGAAACTTGAGTTGAGCATGAAATCGTACTTGGTGCCTGATGTAGCCTAGATGGTATTCGCTATGTCGGTTTTAGACTGGGATTTAATTGTTATGAGATTTCCATTGGCCATGGACTACAAAATATATTAGGCCACACCCAGTACGAAAGTTATCGACAGTATATATTATTTTTAATGTTCATATTGCATGTTGTCGTCCTTGTACAGGTTAGTTATGAAGCCCTACATAAGCGTTATAACCAGGGCTGGTTGATGAGGATTTCAGACAACCTCGATGACTGCGTCGCCATGATCAGATCCGCAAAGAAGAAGAAGGAATGCCTTAGTCTTGGTTACCATGGCAATGTCGTCGACCTATGGTAAGCTCATCCACACAAAAAAACAAAGAATAGTTTGTATCTCTAAATGCTGGTGTACCTTCCAGCGCCTTGTAAGGCAACTTACTATTATTATTATTATTATTATTATTATTATTATTATTATAATCATCATCATCAGGGAGAGACTGGCGGACGAGTACGACAACACAGGAGAATTACTGGCGGACCTGGGATCTGACCAGACTTCCTGTCACAATCCATACCACGGGGGATACTACCCAGTGCAGGTTAGCTGTCCGGATGTACTCATTCATCCCAGCTCCCAAATTGGTGTAACTCAGAAGACCATCCACACATATTACTCTATCTTACGAGCGAAAGCTCATCGTGTCCCCAGTGCATGGAAACCCTGGAGATAGGATGGCGAAAGCTGAGATTTTAATTCAATGAGATTGGTGGATATCCGACGGTTTCTGTTAAGACTGTCTACAACAAACGTTACAAAACTCGAAGTTTATTATATTTAAAGTTCACTAATTAACTAAAACAAATGTATATTTTATTTACGTCTTGCAGTTGCAATATGATGAAGCATTACAAGTAATGCACGAGGACCCTGCCCGCTTCAAGAAGTTGGTCCAGGAAAGGTAGATAATCCAATTCCTTTAAGTATTTACACACAAACATTTTTATTAAAATGCTGCATCTGAGTTTCCTAGATAATAAGATATCATAGATAACGGTCCAAACATATACCAAACTATATATTTAAACTGGATGTTTGCCTTCCTTAATATGAGCCATTACTTCATCCATTACATTGCAGTTTTCGACGCCACATCGCAGCCATTAACCGATTGGCGGATCGCGGCATGTTCTTCTGGGACTATGGCAATGCCTTCCTTTTGGAAGCAAGCAGAGCAGGTCAGGCATTTTATATCTTGCATTTAGGAGAGTGAAATAAATTGTCAACCCAATATTGATTTAACTGTACGAAGCATCTAAGACGGACTTTTTCGTGAATTGAGGTAGTGGTATCTGTCATAGTTCTTAAGAGGGATGTCCTAGTTCCTAATATAGAATGTCATAGTAGTCTTCAGAAGATACATATAGAATCCTCGTCCACGTGCACATACGAGCAACTATAACATGTTCTAAGGATTGTTTTCATGATTGCCTCCCCCTGTATGTCCTTGTAGGGGCCGATGTTGGGCGGAGCGACGGTCTCCATGGCACAAGCTTCCGGTTCCCGTCCTACGTTCAAGACATCATGGGAGACATCTTCTCTCTTGGGTTCGGACCCTTCAGGTAGAACGTGAAAGCATATCCACGAAACAAGTGAACAGTCTAATATGTTTATTGACATCAAGAGATTGCTGCTAAGTACCTAAAATAATTTCCGTAAAAATACAATTTATCACATTATAATGATGATCATAAATAATAATGTCTAAGTATGGCTCGGTTGAACTGTACGGATAAATTACAATGGTGGAAGGTTGCAGCCTATCAATATAAATTACTCGTATACCCCATTAACGTCCACCTCGTCTTATTTCAAATAAGACATTCGGCACCACCGTAATAGAGTTGATTACTAGTCTGTCTTTCTTTTTAAATAAATTTAAAATATAAAGAAAAAATATTTTAATTGAGATTTGGAGCCGCTTTCACGATTCTTTCACTTATATCACGAGTTATTGTATTTCATTGAATAATTTTACGTACATCACAGATGGGTGTGCTCTTCTGGCGATTCTGAAGACCTTGACAAGACGGACGAGATAGCAGCCATCGTACTGGAGGACATTCTACAGGAAGATGATGGTACGGTCGCCATGTTGCCTCGTCGGGACCGACGAACTCATCATCGTCTGTATAAGTGGCATTGTTGTCATTCATCGGTCTTTGTGCGATTTATCAATTGTAGCGCCAATGGTGAATCTATCTTTAGCGCAGATCCACCCCATCGATTGCCCGTGACACCAGGCTCCGAAATTACGAAACCTTTTTGAGTACGAGTTGTGTTCACTACTGTAAATCAGGAAATTAATGCGTCACTAATTTAATGCGACCTCAAGCTTTTGGACATAAATGCGACAAGAAT
>JAUTBT010024547.1:0-20174 GCA_032361225.1 Lepetodrilus schrolli
ATTACATATTAGAAAATACATAAATAAATAACATACATGAACAAGACAGGGGGAGGAAATATAACTGGTATTGTATGTTAAAACATGTAGGTAGTTGCATCTTGCGAGTAAACAATTAAAATGTCAAAAACTATAATCAAAATGGGCTTAATTTGAAATTAATGTTAAATATATTATTTCAAATGTGAAATTAGAAAATTAGAATAGCAAATGAATAATATGGTTTCAAATTCGAAACTTCAGTTGTTGTTTTTGTGCGAGTTTGGGTCTATTTGTGTCCATGACGTCATGACAATGCAGCCTTCTATGACTCAGATGTTTTCATTTGTTTTGGGCACTCGAGAGTAGGAACGAGTGCTCCTTGCACATGCGCATTAGCACTAAAATAGTCTAAAATAAAACAACAAGAACGGCATGACTGACCAATCATAATGACTGTCATTCGAATGGAAGTATATTTACGGCAGTACAGAGTGCTCAGTACAACTCTTCTCGACCCCGCTGACTCGGAGAGTATGTTCGCGTGTTGAGTGTTATAACTCAAGTGCTTTGATCTTGGCGTTCGATTTGAATTTCCCGCACTCAAGCGATCAGTGGTGTCCAAAAATAATGATTCATTTGTCGTCATGCTAGAACTTCCTGGTAGATCACCTCACAGACAAACCGTGTCTGCAACAAAGTACTCGGGAAACGATACTGTTTTAAATTCAATGCTTTTCATAATTCCTTAAAATAGATGGCGACATATAGTTAGAGCAGGGTAAGGTAATCAGAGTGACGAACAATATATTTATAAATTGACATTGCATCAACACAAACTTGTATTCATAATGCTTTTCATATTCTACTTGCCATGTTCTGTTAGGAAACGTATTAACATTAAATTGATAGACCGAATATTTTATGTGAGTGTACAGAAGGTTATCTTCATGGCTGCAGGTACAAGTCACATACAAGCACTAGCATCACCGCCAATGCTTAGTACAGTTACGAAACAAAGTACACCAGCGTTTAATGTACATTTAATAGGATACACTGTTACATTTGAAATGTAAATAGGATTTCCTATAACTTCCTTTTAGTGTGCGTGGAAACGCAGTAATCAGTTCATATTTCGACGAACGTGTGAATTTCCATGTACGTATTATACGAGTTTTTCGTTGAAGCTAAATAATTTATTCCTGGTATAAACTACTCAGAATTAGCTAGGGATACCACTATGCAACACCTTCATTGCTCATTTGGTTTTGCATATGAACTCAGATGATGCATTTTGAGCCATAACCTCATATGTGTAACGTATGCTAGATTTGGTTACTAGTATATGTTACCTATTGTTTCAATAAAACACAATAAACCAGTTTTCTTTGTGAACATCGTATTTTAATTATTTACTAGGAGATAGAAATGTACAAATAATCTTTTTAAAGCCGAACAAGATATTCCCGCACATTGACATCTTTGAAGCCATACAGATACAAATGTCAAGTACCTGGAAATTACATTCATGATTAAGAACGACAGGGAAAATGGATATATATTTTTAATTATATTTTACTGGACCAGATCCTTGATATAAAATTAATAATTAAAACTAGATACCTGATCGCATATAATATCAGTGTGTCAAGAATTGCTTTTTCTTGAAGACATGCCTTCAACAAAGCTATAATAGATATTCAATATAAAGATCGTGTATTCGGTTCTCAATTTTAAACTATGATATATGATGACGACACTGATCTGAAAGATACAACACATTATTAAGAACCCGTAATATTGAGTCAGATAGTGATATGGAATTATGGAAACAGCAAAAAGTCCGTGTCCAAAGACACCAACACCATTGAGTCTCTGATGGCAGTAAAACTATATCTATTAATAGAATTGTACCAGCTGTACGTACTCCAATAACACCTATATTACCTATATGATTAGTGCCACCTTTGCCTATTTCACGAGCACAATTTATGCCTAATTGATTAGCACAACATACGCCTATTTTACTAGCACAACATAAGCGTATTTAACGAGAGCATTTTGACCAGCACAACCTACGTATACAAGCATATACCTATTTCACAACCTGTAATATACATTGTGCAGAGGTAAATGATTGTACATCATTGTACGCTATAGTTAATAATTAACATTAACTGGACATTTCATTCTCATTAGACAAAATACATGAGTTTTCACTATTGATCTAACTGAGTATATATGCTTAAAATACCAAATAGTGATATTTACAATAATATGCTCTAACAGTATTTGCTTTTCCAAATGGCCATAAAAACCTGAACAACGTTCTACATTAACCATGACAAGTGATGTGAAGCACACTATAATTAGTAGACCTAATACTGAAATAGTACCCAACGAGAACTAACAATTATAGAGTACGTACCACCAAATAAACTGCAGGTCGTAATCATTACATTTAATGAAGTACAATTTCCAGTATTAAAAGAAAAACCCACGGTAGTGTCTGGCGTTTGATGACTTGCCGTAGATTTGAGATTTTCTTTATAGACATAGTGGACCCCAGCATAGAAGCAGGTTGTGATGGAGAGAAGTTCTACATGTGAGCACAAACACTTCCGACTTGGTCAATCAACGGTCTGTAGTGTTAAACGAAGAGAGGTATTTGTATTATATAAGCAAAGCAGAAAACTGCACAGAACATGCTACGGAATGATGAACAGTACGTGCTACTAGATCTAGAAGACTTGCCATGTGGCATACAGTACGGATTGGGTACGTATTGAGCACGATTATGGCTATATGTTCTTCGAGGCGCACTATATGGCTGCATTATTACGAAGCAAATGAGATGTTCAAATCAGTTCAATGCTACTAGGTACAAGTCTTGGTTAGGTGGAAATGGACACAGCTATTAAACACATGTTTCTTTACCCCTATTCTGTCACAAGTTTGTGAAAATATATTCTATGTTTAATAATTTAAGTACAAGTTTAATGCCACTGATAAAGTTAAAAGAAAGAGTAAATATACTTATAAATTCTGATACAACTTCTTTCCCAAACAATGACTGTTGTCATTGGTTATATTATAATGGTAGATTTATGTTACTGTTTTCCCCTAGTTAGCAATACTATATAGAAACAAATAGATATATGTAATAATGCATGCAAATATGGTCTTGCCACTTTATTTGATCATTAGATAAGAGTATTCTAACAAATAGCATCTATACCTATGGCAAAATTAGCGATTTTTTTGTTTACTATGTGACAAGACCTTTTGTTTTCAAATTAAACTATATGTCATTCTATTATCGGTGAAATATTGCTGGTTAAATGCCTATTGAGTTGTATCGGCCTTATAACAACCCTATAACAACCCTATAACAACCCTATCACAATTCTGGCATCCTCGAGCATTGCCTCAATATCACATTGTCTCTGTACTTATACTGTAATATGGTATGCTTATAGAATGATTGTTCAATTTTCTCAAAGAAAACACAAATAAACCCTATGTTAGACGTGGGCTGAGAAAGCTCATTTTCTGTTCGATCCAAGTAGAACACGTAAAGGTCTGCGTTCCCCGAGACCTATGTGCCGATCATCCAATGAGAATGGCGAGCAGTAGGCGAGGGTGGGTACGGTGGTAGCCAGACTAGCCACACATGCATACAACACGAGAGTTGCCTATTGATTGACAAGTATAGGACTTAAAGACATAGTACTGCTAGCACAGTCCACTCATAGGTCGCAGCTCGTAATAAGGTTTTAAAGTCAAGCTATTTTGTAGTTTCTTGGTAACTTTATTTATAGGGTTAAGTATTGTTAGGAAGTACGAAAGATCTCATCTCAGTGCAGAGTTTACACCGGGGTAGAACAGTTATACGATTATAAGATCAATGGTATTTGATAGTTTGATCAATCAAGAAGATGCAGTTCGTATTGAAAGTCTGACAATGGATGTGAACACGTCCGACACAGGAGGAACGGACCTGGATGTGGGGTCACGTGCCACACTCATCAGCATGTACACGGTGGTGTGTGTGACGGCTGTGGTGGGCAACACGGCGGTGTGCTACCTCGTATTCGTCCAACGTCGCATGAGAACCGTCACCAACTTCTTCATAGCCAGCCTTGCAGTCAGCGACATGCTGATGGCTCTCGTGTGTATACCCTTTACCTTCGTGGCAAATGTCCTCCTGGACCACTGGCCGTTCGGACCTGTCTTCTGCCCCGTGGTCACCTACCTGCAAGTCGTCGTCGTCTTTCAGAACGCCTACACGTTACTGTCAATGAGCATGGAGAGGTACATAGCAATCATGTACCCCTTCCAGGCCCGCCTGGGCAAGCGGAAGTGTCTGTACGTCATTGCCATGTGCTGGATCATGGCGTTCCTGACTCCAGTTCCCACCGCCGTCACCTCCAGGGTGATACCCAGCACCAGTGACGAACTGAACCAGACCCTGTACCTGTGCAGGGAGGAGTGGTCCGACACACAGAGGTTCTCGTATACGTTGACCATCATGGTGCTGCAATACTTCGTCCCTTTGCTGGTGTTGCTGTACACGTACGTGAGGATCGTGCACGTAGTCTGGCTAAAGGAGGTATTGCCCGTGGAGGCCGGGATGCAGGACCCCAGGAAGAAGGCAAGTCATGTAGACCAGTGTCTGAATTAACCCATATTATAGAAAATAGACATAGAAATATCGATCTTTGTTGAAACATCGCTATTGAAAGATCTCCCTATATATAATTGCTGTCAAATGTACCTGGCTTCAAACTATTGTCACATGTACCCGATATAGTATCGGTGTAAGATATATACCAGGTACAATATTTCTGTAGATGGTCGCAGTATACCACTGTATAGGTTACCCGACTTTAATTAAGTTTAAATCATGGCTCGGTATTTGCCAGCCGGACGTTATTTGCCACAAAATCCATATAAAGTCCGGATATTGAAAACTTGAAGCATTATACGGTTAAGGTGGAAGAATTTGGAACTAAAGTATATTTGCCTCGCGTGGGACTCGAACCCACAGCCACGAAATCACTATAGTTGATCCATGTATGCTACGGACTGCGCTATGAAGGCTATGGTGAAATCATGGTAATTGTTATAGTAAACAATAGGAATTATTATTTGTAATTAGAAACGTTGTGTATTTCCACATTAGTAGTAATTGTTGATTATAGTGATAACCATGATAACTGGTGCAGTCTGTTTTGATATAATATAAAAATGCATGTACTCTAGGAGGCTATACTATTTTCTTTGTTATTTTCAAACACATCAAGCTCATCTAATATAAACTATATATGACAGATTCGGTATGATTTCCGCACCCCCACCCCCCTTCATTTTCTCCTGTTATATATATGTATATGTAGTTTTCTACCATTCACCGATATCAACGACATGTGAATAATAAATTTTCTTAAAATGATTAATGTTACTGCACGTTTTACAGACCTACATACCCACTCGAACACGCGTGATTGCTTCCGTTAGAAATCCAAGATGGCGGTGTTTGTTTGTTTGTTTGTATGGGCTTTTTCTAGATTCTTTCACTTATATCACGACTTGTCAGTTTAGGGCAGGAGGAAACCCGCAACCTCCGTAGCGCTGAATGTTGCAGTAAACCTGCGAGCATCGGCTGGTACTGACAAGACCAAGGATGATAACTGCATTGCCACTCTACGGACAGTGCATCCTATCAATATCGCGTCAGAAAAGTAACTTTCGCGAACATTGATGCCGGGTTGCCGGACATCTATAGTTACGGATGAATATGATTAAACTATGTGTACTAATGCTATCAGACGACATTTCCTTCTGCTATTTCCTATTTACTACAACGATAATGAGTCTCGTAACATAAGATATAGTAATGTTCGCAATGATGCCTTTGCTACAAATGGTAATTATGTGATAGCAAGTAATGAATGAGGGGTGCTTATACAAGCCTGTTTCTACGGCAGTTCAGTATTATCGCCGCGATTAGTTTATCAGTTTACAGTGTAGAGATGCGTCAGTGCAACAAATGCGTTACTATAAAACCCATGAGCCACGGCTGGTACAGATCAGCAAAGGGCGATAACTGCTTTCTATGTTTACAAATCATATGTATCCCACTGCTGTCTCTGAGGCTACGAAACGTTTTTGAGTACGATTTCAGGTTCAGGTTCAAACTTTATATGAGGATGTATAAACTAAACCTTGAGAGTGAGGTCGTACTCAAAAACGTTTCGTAATCTCGCGGCCTGATCACATTGCAACAATAACGATAGGGAGGTTTCGTTAGTGTTACACGAAATTCTGAACGTTTTTTTCGTAATTGTTATCGTTCTTGTTGTGGCCACGCCTTTATGTGATGTACGCGAAATTTGCGTCCGCTGAATCTAAGTGTTTTACAGCATTTATCAAAAGATGTTGTAATATCTATTTGTCGTTGTGGTTCATAATCCATACGTGCGTCCCATCAAATACACGTCTCGTCTAAATCTCCTGTTGTGTGTTCGTCGGCGACTACAAATGAGAAAAGCAATTACATAAACAGTTGCATGCCCTGGTGCAATGGTTATATCAGGTCTTGGCCCACGGGGCAGTTTGATACAGTGTCGACTGAGATTAAACATCTCCCCACAGTCTCTGTGTGCTCAGCGCGTACACGACATGAAATGAAACTCTCACGTGATTCCGATAAATAAACTTTAATCCGCTATACATCACGGTGGAGCGTTTAAATCGCCGAAGCGAAACTAAACAAAGTTTGAGAGAGGACTCGACAAGAAAAACAAGCAGAAGTTTTTGACAATAATGAAGTTGTTGAACTTTTACCCGAGGTGTCCGGACTTGGGGTACAGAGCTAAGGTGACAGTTCTAGCAGGTGACTGGCGGGTGTTAGGTGTCGGGGAACTGACTTAATTGATTCGCTAGATGGGTTCGTCTACTTTTTGTGTGTGGTCACATTCTCGGTGACACTCTCCACACACACGCCAATAGAACCATCGGAGGATTTGGACCAGGAAACAGGCAGTGATTGTACCCGGTATTTCCTAATTCATAATTACCACTGGAAAGTGATTTTCCCTCGTTATAACACCTCTTTCCAGGATCACTGACATCTACAGGGATTTCGTTATGATGTTATTATTTCAGAATATGCTCATCAGGTGAGTTGAAGCATACTTTCGTCATTCATGAATTTATATCATACTCGCTCTTCATAGTCATTCATATTCATTCAATTTCATTCATATTCATTATTCATGCAAGTTGATGGCCACAGTTTCACCATGGACTATCACCGACTGATGTTAAACCTCTGGATAATGCTTCTCTCATTGTCCACATATTCTATTTCATGATTTCCCTTTATACGATCTTATCCGATATCCTGAATTTATTAAATCAGTATAGATGTACATAATTAGATAAGAACTATCGGAAATATGTTATTTATTCTAATCAGGAACGTATACTTGTGCCATCAATGTATGCACATTTCAGTATCATGCGCATGCGCAGAAGATAAGGGAGACACACGTTTCCGCCTGGTAATATACTTATTAATTTTCATCTGTGTACGTCGACATGCCGATGTATTATAGATACTGCAGAGATGTAAATTGGAAATATTTAGAAATAACATCACGTAATTATTTCCATTAATCGATATATGAACGATACACACTTTATTAATTAATATATTTTGATATTTTCTCGCATATATACCAGTGGAAACGGCATTCCTGAAATACAATTATATGCAATATACGGCAAGGCTATGTCCTACAAGGTATATTCGCTTCTAGGTATAATTATATTCAAGCCAACACAACTTTACAAGGGAATGTCAACTCATGTTTGCTTGTATCAATCTATGCTGTTTGCATTGTATTTGACAAACTATAAAATCGATTCCCTGTCAATATCCGCCTATCTCTCGACAGCTCTTGTTAATCGGTGCGCGGTGCTTTAAGTCCTAGAAAGGAACAGGTTTGTCAATGTCTGGAGTTTGTGTATAAGTTGAAGTATTTATTCACAATTCTTATGAAATTGATTTGCCTCTTACCCCGTACAGTAAATATCTTAATCGATTTACACGCGCTGAATGCTATTCCGTATCTGGAGGCAGCTCTCGGCGTGATGCGCGAAGGAGCTGTTTTCGAGGTAAATTCTAAGAAAAATATTGCTTGCAGGGTGGCGTGGATTAGATTTTCTTTCTTTACTTTAAAAATTGAGTGATATTCCATAACTTCAATTTTGCCAACCAAACACTCACAAGTAGAAGATGTCGAGTCTAATGTTTGGAGTGAAGTCATCTTTGCTAGGAATCTCTTAAAGCATTATAATACAGACACGAAAACCGAAAACACGTACATGCACATAGACCAGAAACAAAGTGTGTGTGTGTGTGTGTGTGTGCTGTGTGTGTCTGTTATGTATGTCTGTTGTGTCTGTGTGTTTTGTGTGATTGTGTGTGGAATGTGTGTGTGTTGTGTGTGGATTGTGTGTGTCTGCTGTGTGTCCGCTATGTGTGTTGTGTGTGTTGTGTGTATGTATTTTGTGTGATTGTGTGTGTTGTGTATGTCTGTTGTGTGTGTCGGCTGTGTGTGTTGTGTTTTGTGGGATTGTGTGTGTATTTTGTATGTTGTGTGTGTGTGTGTGTGTGTGTGCGCGCGCGCGCGTGCTGTGTGTCTGTTGTGTGTATAACTGTTGTATGTGTATGAGTGTGTGCATATTAATATAATTGCATCTGTAGGTATAAAATCACATTAATAGAACCTGGCCATATGATGGTACTCCCCAGGGAGTTGAGAAGGAAATTGAATGTACACAGATCCATTGACCGGGATAATAATGTAGCGCTATGAGCACTATATATATGGATATGGCGCAATATAAATACACACATTATTACATTATTATTATTATACAATCCACTAAGACATCCTCAATGCCCATCTGCAAATTCAATGACTGATCATACGTTACACATGTAAGGATGCACCGAACCTGTATGTTGGCGAATAGCATCAAGAATACGAACCTTTATTATTCTTAATTAGTCCACGAGTCCTTGCAAGACACTAATCGGATTACAGATGCACTTCCAAGGATCTAAATACGGTGGACGGGATGGGATTATTAAAGATTACCTACCTGTGCAATATGTTCAGGTCCAGTTTATTTTGCTTAGTAAGACAATATTAATATTACAGAAATATGATAAAATCTACCTCGTATGTTCCCATTCATATCTGCCGTTGTATAATTGTAAAGAATACATCAAATGGATGGCTGTGAGAATTGTTGATGATGGTTGATGTCCTTGAGTCCACCAACTTGGGATGGGGGGGGGGGGGGGTATAGGCTACCACTACGGACTAATTAGTAAATATATGGAGTACATTTTTTATTTGTATTATAGATAATTAAATCATTGATATATGTATGACTAAACCATGCTCTAGGAGGCTAAACATATTTTTTTTTAAATTAAAAAATATATTAATACCATTCAAATGTTCTTCTTCTGCGTATCAGAAGACGTCAGGAGAAGGTTTCGCAGATGCTGTACAGAATATCGTTCTACTATTATAGCTTTGACAAACGTCCCCTTTAACGTCCGCTTTAAAGTCAATCTCACCACCACAACAACATAGGTTCCACTATACCTTGATAGGCTTAACCAGTATTGATTATTACAATGTCTTGACATACTGTTTGTTGTCATTGTGAAAAAGAAATTGACACATTTGGGCCAGACATGTAGAAATAAAAAATACCAACACGCTAACCAAACATCACAACGGGGACTAAATAATGCACGTTCTTCCCGAAGCATTGAATTCATACTTCAAGTAGCTTACACGTGCGGGTTGTTTTAACCGACGGAACAATTATTGTGGATCAAACTTCACTGCCCTGAGTTGTACAAGCTAGAGGGGAAGTAAATACGAATCAAGCTTGTATGAAAATAAAATAGCCTGATTACCCAATAACGATTATCAGGTCATAACACTTAAATACAATGTTTATAAATCAATATATTTCCTGTTATTGATATTACTATCATGCCGAATTGCACCTCCGTCAGCATAAAAAAAATAAAAAAATAATAAAGATCCCTGTTAATTTTCATTTCCATAACATTCTAATGTTTCGACATTTATGTGACACTAAATCCTCCGCAATCAGCGGAATTCAAAATGAAGATAATTCGCAACAGACGTTCAGTAATCTGTATTTCAAGTCCTCTGGAAAAATCGCATCGGTTCAATCAAGACGTCCCAATATATCGACCATACATCATAAGATGGGGGGTTGAAGGCTATCGATTTAGTATTCTATAACTAGGTTGTGTGAGTCTGCAATTGTCCATGTACGAACGTGGAAGCCTCAACACGGATTAAGACCTCGTTGTACCGTGTAACAGCTGACAATACCCTTGCTGACACTAAGTTCCCCTCTTCTCCTCCTTTTCTCCTTCTCTTCCTCTACGCGTCTTCGTTGTAGAAGCTGTCTCCTCTTCTTGAATAGCCACGAAAGCCCGAATAATCACCGCATTGATAGCCAGACGTAAGTTGGCAAGGCAGTAGTTAAGCAACAGTACTTACGTCCACTAGCGTCGGGTTCTTCCGTCAGTCACGCTCTTCTTCGTATGAATACGTCTAGTAGAGGTCTGTCTTTGACCGTTGATGGTGCTTGACCTCTGCTTCAACACTGGAGTTACCATCGCATAAGAGTCAGTTAGTAGATCTATATCAACATTTCTTTTTAAACAAGAGGTCTCGTTTACTTTAAGTAAAAGTAGGTACCGACCAAAAACAATTTAAAGAATTCGGTGATAGTAGGTATTTCGAATTAAACCTTGATTGTAGATATCGTGGGAAAGTGGGGAAGACAAATGCAGTCTGCATGGGCTTAGTCATAAACTGAGGGTATCTAAAGATATCAAGTATGTACTGATGTACTGATTACATGATGTCATTTCATGATTCTCGGTTAATATACAAATGTTCAGGATTCAGGATTATCATCTCTCTCTCTCTCTCTCTCTCTCTCTCTCTCTCTCTCTCTCTCTCTCTCTCTATCTATATATCTCTCTCTCTATCTCTCCATATCTATCTCTTCCACCCCCGCTCTCTGTGTATATTGCAACCTGCGTTTCAACCCGTTTTCAATATATACATAACTTATATTATTATAATTAATGTATTCCATATCGAATAAAACTGCATGCATTCTGTTCAAAGCATGTATAACTCGCAGCGGTTGTTGATCAAATACGATCTCACGCTAACTGGCATTTTGGGAGCTCGTTATAATTCACCATGGGGTATCATTTCTCTCATTATTTTCTGTGTCAGTCAAATAATACTCTATAATGGTATTTATGAGGTTCGCATGTCGGGGAATAAGCCCGCGTACATCCAGCATCCAGCGATCTATTAACTATATCTGACTATACTAAGTATACCGGAATGCTGTACGATTCTAAATCTATTTAATCTAATTTGAATATGGGTATACTAAGTACTAGTATACGTGAGGAGTACATGGGAGCTAATCTATCTTCAACTAATGCGGGTGATGTATATACATGTATTTATGAAATGGCCTTAAACAATAGAAATATATTACACAGTTTCTTGACATTCATTAATAATTTTGTCCATACTTATATTTACCATAATGTCGATATCTAATATTTAATGGTTTAACATTAGATTCAATAAGTTCATGTATATATTGATTGGTTGGCCTATATAGCATAGCGATGAAATAGACCTTGAATTTTACCAATTACGATCTGAACAATTGAATACCTTGCCTACGAGAGGCTGAAATTGATATAATTATGGGTGTAATTGAAATAATTTATCATAGTTTAATTCAATGCGGGATCAATTACTCATTGTAAGGTGTTCTTAGATGACATTTGATGTGTGACACATATGTCTCATGTACGAGCTTGACAAACGCTGTTGAGTGAGAGTTTTCCAGTGTTGGTTGGTTAAAATAATTATACTGAACTAGAACTTGAATTATTGTGTTTCCATGGTAGCCAACACCGTGTAGGTTACTAATAGAAACAAATTGATTTTAACGTAAAAATAGAGATTGGTAATAAAAACGCATTAAGTTGTATAATTTGGACGTAATTTGTTTTATATTTAGATGCGATTTGGATACCGGAAAACGTATACAATATAGAAAATAGATGTTATTGCGACTATGTGACGTCAGAAATGCAAATTAGGCGATAATTCGAATATTTGTTTTCAGTGTTAATACATTCCTCGTATTGTGTTATGATATACCCACAAACCCATGTCGAATATGTTCAGACAGGTGGCACAGAAAACATGTGCAGAAGAATCAACTACTGTTTCCCCAACCAAGCGTATCTAGTGTATTTTGTGTTTTAATTTGCATATCTGAATATCTGTGACTATGGATGTGATGATATTATTTCCATGAGATGTACACAAACACGCACACACACGCACACACAGGCACTCTCTCTCTACCCCGGATCACTCTGTCTCCCCTCCCCCCCTCTATCTCAAACACACGCACACACACACACACACACACACACACACACACACACACACACACACACACACACACACACACACAAAACAAACAAACAAATAAATAAATAAATAAGCATCTAAAATACTAACCTCATGAGGCCCTTCTGTACTACAATGAACTGCTCCAAGGCAAAGAAGAGTGGAGACCAGACGTGTGTAGGAATCTCCAACATCTCTGTGAGTTCAGCCTCAGATACCCCGTCTTGTGACACCAGAATCAGCTTCAGTACCTTAGAACATAATGAGGAAATACAGACCTATGTGGTTGCATTGCCAAAGGTTCCGAGTTCGAGACCCAAATCGGCACAACCCTTTCTTGTTAAATGTCTTCTTGAGACGTTAATAACTTGTCTGTATGTCTATGTCATGTGCAACATATTCAATGCATTGCTCTATGATGTCATTTGAATGGGTCTCTACGAGAAGCCCAACACATTTCTAGAACTAGTTGTAGGATTTCGATTGTAAGCTAAAATGCTTGTAGGTACAACTGTTTTGAGCAACGGACTCGCAATTGTAGCTGGCCACTACAACTGGACTTACAATGTGCTCAAGGTGACAAAATAGAAATTACGCATCCTCACCTGTTCGACCAAATCAGGAAAGTCCGTCGTATTGTAGTCGGTTTCCAGTCTCTGTAGAGACTTGGTGAAGAGATCGCCAATGCTAAATTATATTAGACAAGGAAAGAGTTAATCAACATCCCCCATATCATAAGTAGTTCCCTTCTGGCACTAGGATCAGATTGAATACATTAGAACATCCTGTACTAATTAACACCGAAATTATTATTGCGTCTTCATATATCATTAATAACTTGCAGGGACTTAAGGGACTAAAATTGTCAAATGTCCCGCGTTTTCTAGGTAAAATATTTTCCCCAATGGTATTTGCTCTTTATGTCATTTAAACGGAAACACATGTAACAATGGTCTCGCGTAAAACAGCTACACTCGTGCACACACCTCATTGCTGACAATAGATCGTCTATTTTCTCATCCAGTCTATGGAAGGATCCAAAAACAGATAATTCCTGAAGAAAAACAAAATCAAATACAAAATATCATGAAGCCTGCGCCCAACCAATTAATCAATCAACTTTTTTTCCAATTATCACTTACATGGTACATACTGAAACATGTTCTTACATTTAACATACATGCGCTAACAGAATTCTTTAAATACATTAGAAATAAATTTACTTAAATTAATCTTGACTAAAGAAACTAAATCCAATATTAACGTTAAAGTGACTCAAACACTAAATCCATATTGTATTAACCTAAAGAACTGATGATGCTACACCACGAACAGTGGTTGATTTCCTTCCAAATGATCTGTTATTGATAAATCAGCTAGTTTTCCCGGACACTCAGTCTGTTTATTTACATAGACTATGTTATTCACATGGTTATAAGAGTACGTTGTGATTGGTCCTCGGTCAGACGGTTGAGAGGTCACATCCTCCTGCTCACTTAGTAGTTCTTATGTAATTATGACAATATGAATTTGGTGTTTGGGTCACATGTTGCAACAAATAACGCATTCACTCACTCCCTCACTCACTAATTAATAATAACAGTTTTGAACATTATCGGCATATGGAAGTTGAATTTAAAATAAAAGGTACGCGGCCACTCACTGCCATGACAATCTTGAGGAATAGCGGGTTGCTTGTCTCAGTTTTTGTCACGATCTTCTCCAGCTGTTCCTTGGAGAGTTCCTTGCCACTCTCCTCCAGGGTTTTCTGATAACAGAGGTAGTGAGATATACTACTACTACTAAATACTACTACTTCTTCTTCTACTTCTACTTCTACTTCTACTTCTACTACTACTACTTCTACTTCTACTTCTACTTCTACTACTACTACTAATAATAATAATGCGCACAGATGTGGGCCTACGCTCGAAAGCAAGCGTGCTTATAGGTGCTAAATGAATACCTGCCCCTGCCCAATGGAGCAGTCCTTACACCAGCACCACAAAACGTGGCAGCTATGGATCAGTGTGCCCTTATGTACATTATCAATTACCAGTGGAGTATGCATGACCCAAGATGCCGTTACAGGCGGTAGAAAGACAGCATTCATATACTAGTAATTCTCTAAAGAGCGAGAACAGTATTATACAAACAATAAAATGGAACACGAAAAATATGAACCTGACAAGATAGATGAAACACAAGCTGAAAAAAACTTGGGTGGTGTCACAGCTTAGTTCGAAAGTGTCTCTGTTTACCCAGCAGAGAATGGGTTCCCGGAATGGATGACATGGGCACGAGCACCTTCTAGCCCTTTGAATGGCAGCTTAGGTTGCATACTCCCCAGGGATATGAGGAAATCTATGCGCACACTGATCTTGCCATTGACCGGGATAATAATGTAGCGTTATAAGCACGCTTTATTTGGCGCAATATACATGTACATATTATTATTATTATTATTATGAAGAAGAAAATAACAGGCATGAAAGAAAATACAATTTGTTAAATAATAAAATACATCTATCTGATCGGAATCGGCATTTTATTGAGGGGACTTTAGATAGATGGACTATTAACCCTCTCCATGTTGAAGGCAACCGGAGATGCCCAAAAGAGCAGTGCATGTATCTAATCCAGCAGAGAGAGCGTTAATATTGCTTACTTTACAGATCCGAGTCTTCACATCCGCATCTATGTGTTCCATGTACATGACGCGGTAACCTCTGTTTGTCAGCTCTCTCTGCACGACCTTCTCAGTGTCCAGTAGAGATACAACGATCTTGACATTCGCTGGGAACTTGTCTGGCAGCCAATAGACGGGCTGTGGAACAGGAATCGGCAATCAGGGTATCGTTTCACGAAGCTCTAGTATCAACAAATTAACAGACCATGGAGCTCTCCTATAGATCTGTCAAGGGGTGGTGTTCCATTAGTTCTCCAGAAGTCCTGGAGAGTTAATGGAACGAATTTTGCTCGCTTTGCACGTGCTGATGCACTTCTTCACACATTCGAATGTCTACATTCTAATAGTCAAGCTATATTTATAAACAGATTTTTTTTAAAATTAATGATGCGAACATTCTGGTTTGGGAAGTGTTTTGTTTTGTTTTTCATTCCATAAAATATTTACCGAGATAATCTACCAAACAGGGATACCAATGCATTTTATGCCAAACTTTATGACGCCACTCTTCCATGCACCCCACTTCGAAATCTTGGGGATTTAGGAAATCCAGAGAAGATTACTCTCCAGCATTCCATTCCATTCATCTCCAGATGTTTCTGTATATTCTTAAGAACGAATGGAACATCACTATACCGCTATACAAGAACGCTATATGCATATGGTATCTTAGTGGATAACAAGGGCGTCCTTCAATGATAGCGAGGCCAATGAACTGCACCACACCTGGCGAAGACTACAGGTAGTAGAAGTTATTTTCCTTAAAACATTAACTCTCTTCCTGCTGGACTAATCAAAAGGACTTCTCTGGTTGCCTCCACGCCAATAGGAGGGTTAACAATAACATTCTGATAGGTAACATTATAGAACGTGCATTCTTCTTGGATTATTTAGTATCGCTAGATGCCAATTATAGAACGTGCAATGTTCTTGCAATGTTTAGTTTGGCTACATGCCAATTTTAGAACTTTTCAGAACGTGCAATTGTCTTACAAGTTTCGCTCGATGGCAATTTTAGCACTTTAAGGAATAACCCACCTTAGCTGTTTTTTCTGTGACTTTAATTTTATCCAGGCCATCAATCACCAGAACAACAAGTTCTGTTTTCATTTCCAGTTCTGTTTGTAGTTCTGTCACAAGATCCTGGACTGTCTTTGCCTTTTCGACTGCATCTGATTTTTGTACTTCTGTCATGGGTTCTTTATTGGCCTCGTCTTCAATCCTCTGGTCCTTATGATTGCCACTGCTTGGAGAATTCCTGTTACCATCAAGGATGTCTGTTCCTTTAGCGTTACCATTGCTGGGAGACGTACTGTTGCCATCAATACCATCTGTTCCTATAGCTCTATCATTGTTTATCGATTCCCTGTTACCCTCAAGTATATCCGTTCCTTTAACGTTGCAATTGCTGGGAGACTTCATGTTACGCTCAGAGGCCTTGCCTCGAGTGTTACCATTGCCCTCAGATTCCCTGTTACCATTATTTGCATTCATGGTCTCTGTTTTGTCAGAGGCATACGACTTCTCAATGCCAAAGTAACCCTTTAAGTCATCATCAGGATCAGTGTCAAGTATAATATTCGTGCATTTTGTTGTATTGAAGCACTGGTCACTAGAATCGTTGACGTCAACTTTCTGTTCCATTGGCTCGGTTGAAGTAGAATGGTCATCGTCTTCTTTACACAGCTTCTCGTCTCTGGTTTCACGGCCGTTATCTTGGGTCGTTTCTGACCTTTTGTTTTTTGATTTAATATCTTCCTGATCATTCTTGTCTTTCATTTCCCACACCAATCTCTGCAGAACGTTTATACTACCTAAAGTAGAACATGAAAATAAAATATACCGTATATACCATCAAGCTATGATGTTAATTAATGGGTCCAGTATCTCCTATCCTTTGAAACGCAAGGCCATTGTATAGTCTATTTAGCATTAATGGATGGTTATATGCTTTAGAGGTTGAGCATCTCTGTATTATGTTACATTTTGAGATCTATGTACATTCAAATTTAGTAGTATATCTGCTCTATGTGATAGTTATGTGTTACGCAGCAGTATTGGGAGTTGTCCAAACTGTTTGTATTTAATTCACACACAGGCTTGCACGCACACGGCCGTGCGTGGATGCACAATGCCATTGTTAATGGTGCCATAACCTACAACATCATACTTATATAAATTACATGAATCAATTTGATAAAAAATCTTATTTTTTAAAGCTTTCAGTCACTTAACATAATGACAATACTGATGCTCTGCATTGTTTAGCAATAACAACAACAAAAAATAAATATAATAAATTAAATTAAATTAAAATAATAACTTTGGTTATCAACGCTCACCAATCATTGCTGGACCCAATAGCAATGCTGTGTATTACTTGACAATATAAAAAAAAAGTAAAGTAAAATTACACTCACCACAACTTTCTTTGCTGGATCCAGCGAAGTGATATGCCAGAAGACCATACGGTTGGGTCTTCTTGAGATGAGCCACCCAATTAGCAAGAACAGCAGTCTTCCCCTGTCCCGTCTTCCCCAGTAGCACCAATTTGTTGCTGTAGGTGTAATAGTCGGTTTCATCTGGAAATAAATCAAAGAAAAATCAGACATAGCACATGGCTTCTTTACCTCCGTAAAAGACTATAGATAAACCGCTACATCCCCCTCAAACAAATCACGTTCTGTAACAGAGCACTGTGACATACCTATAATTAGTCCTTGGGCCAGGACGATTTTGACTACCACCTGGGATGGTATAAATAGACTAATATCAATCTGCTCAGTTACATGTACTCTACATATTTCTGCTTGCTAGACGTTGTTGTTTCCGCTACACATCACGCATTCCTGTTTACCTTCATCAGCCAAGCATTTGTCCAGACCGTTAACGTACATTTCCCCGCCAACGTACAGAGTCTGTCTGGTCGCAATGAACGCGTCGTGCTCCGCGAGTTCTCGCTCTCTCTCAGAAATGTTCTCGTTGCTACTTCCGGTTAGAAGGACATCGTTGAGGTGGCTCCAAATTGAATCAAATATCAGCTTTGCACCCTGATAAAACATATGTGTGTTATATATATTTGACAACCAGTGTTCAAGAGGGGTTGTATTACTAAGGGACATTGCTCAAAACAGTTGTAGCTACACTTGATTGTAAGTAAATATTTAGTAACCCGCTACACTTGTAAATCAACTATAGCCAATGTTGCTGGCAATTTAAATATGTCCTCTTGTTTCAAGGGTGCACTTTTATCGCGAATATACTTGAGAATATGGTTAGCTAAATCTATTGTAGCAATAAGAGACATTTGTAGCGGTTCGTAAAAGTTGACTTACAATCAATTGTAGCTACAACTGTTCTGAGCAACGGCGCCCTGCAATATATAATCCCATATATAATATGATGGGTAGACGCGTACACCATGGGCCCAAAAGTAATGTATCAAAAGTGTATCCAAACTACACATAACATGAATACCAGATGCAGTATAAAATATAATGTGTGGTAAGCGTACACTGTCTATGTTTACATGCGTACACTCACATCACTGGGTGTCTTGTAGTCCATGTGCACTGACAGAACCTGAAAAGAAACCAATGGTTACTATGGAACAATGCTATACACATCCTCTGAAACACAGACTACATTCTTACTTGATGGGTGTTAAAGGTTTACAATAGCACGGTTTGACATTTGATTTGCTTACACAGGTATATTGGGCAACAGGTTACATTTTCCACACGTATCACTGACACTGATTTTCATCAGTGAGATATATAGATATAGATAGTGTGAGAGAGGGAGGGGAGAGAGAGAGATAGAGAGAGAGAGAGAGAGATAGAGAGAGAGAGAGAGAGAGAGAGAGAGAGAGAGAGAGGAGGAGAGAGAGGAGGAGAGAGAGAGAGAGAGAGAGAGGGGGGGGGAGAGAGAGAGAAAGAGACAGAGAGAGAGAGAGAGAGGAGAGAGAGAGAGAGAGAGAGAGAGAGAGAGAGAGAGAGAGGTGGGGGGAGAGAGAGAGCAAGAGACAGAGAGAGAGAGAGAGAGGAGAGAGAGAGAGAGAGAGAGAGAGAGCGAGAGAGAGAGAGAGAGCGCGAATATTACTCTGTAATTAAAATATTTTTCTCAAATCCAAGTGTTATTATACTTTATCCTTAGTCTTCTGAATTCTACTGCGAAGATCCTCCAATTTTTCTCTGGCTTCTTCACTCTCGCAGCAGTACTTTCTGGCACTGTTAGAGTTGCCAGCTTTCTCTAAAGTGTCAAATTTGTTGTCGTCATATGTCTGAAAAGGTCATACGTGCATTTTGATTATAGAAGAAAATGACCACAAAAGGTACTGTATGGCCCTTAATTAATTTAGCCTGAGTATTATATTTTGAGCACATAGTATACCACGTGGTGTACCTTGTCCCTGAAACAGAAGCAGGCAGGGGTTGCCCCAAGGTCGTTCAGATGTCCGTGTATGAACTCTAGCTCGGTGACACTCCGGTCACGGTAGTCTTGTAACCAGGGATAGCGACCGATGGCATTGTCAATGTTTTCTTGTAGCTTTGCATCGTCGAAGCCAAACCAGCCATATCGCTAGAAACGATAGAAAATATAGGAATATCAACGTAATATTAAGATCATATCATTTGCATATGTCAAAGATCACTAACAGGATAATTACATTTTATTAATCTAGAAATATGCTTTTTTCTCTCTCTCTCAAATTAATTATACCTATCCCTATGAAATGGTGAGGACCATTCTGACAATTTCGTATACGTGTATTGTATACGTTAATTTCCTCACAATGTTTCATAAGTCTATATATAAATAATCAGCACGGGATAGAGAGAGAGAGAGAGAGAGAGAGAGAGAGAGAGAGAGAGAGAGAGAGAGAGAGAGAGAGAGAGAGAGAGAGA
>JAUTBT010024558.1:0-20173 GCA_032361225.1 Lepetodrilus schrolli
ATATATAATTTAATATTTGGCCAGTCGGTTGAGTCTAATATTAAAATAATAATCCATAAACCAAATAACTATGGCCTAATGGTAGTGTTTTTAAAACCCAAGGTAAAAAATCTACAGTAAAGACCTACTTGTTTCCGCATCTCTTCCTCAGCGACGTACTACGTGACGTGGGGAGCCAGGACTGATGCAGGAGCTCCTGCTGTTGCTGCTGGTGCACCACTCCCACCGTTCGGGAAACCTCTCGGCCGACTGATAGCCGATGATCTCAAGGCCGTCATCCAGAAAGGCATCCGAATGTACAGTAAGTACAGATTAATATTCTTTAAGAAACCTACGTTCAAATATTGCAAATATGTGTCATTTGTCGTATATTCCACAAGAATTCTGTGTGTATTTTTTGTTGTAACATTAATACTGATTTCAGTTTTCCTCCAGAATTAAACTGACAGACGTGATATGATATGAGTGAAATAATTTTGAAAGCCCAAATTAATAGAAAAAGAAAGAAATACCGAAAAACGCAGAGCTATGGGTGTTGCAGATTTATTCCTACCTTAAATTAAAAGCCATAATATGAGTGAAATAATTTTAAAAGTGTCTCCAAAGTCCAAATTAAAAACAAATAAATAAATGAAATAATTACTGAAAAACTCAGTGTTATGGGTGTTGCATGTTTCCTCCTACCTTAAACTTACAGCCTTTGTATGAGCTACTCTAAACACCCATTGAAAGGGAGATAACTACGAGGAGGAAGTGAAATTAATTCCTCTCCTCTCTTCTCCAGGTCACGAGAACAAGGACCTGGATGTTCTGATCTTCAAGGAGGTTCTGGACAACATGGCACGGATTGACCGTGTTCTGACCTCTCCGGGCGGGTCACTCCTGTTGGCCGGACGTAGTGGTGTGGGACGTCGCACGGCCGTCTCGGTCGTCGCCTACATGCACCAGATGCAGACCTACTCCCCCAAGGTCAGCCGCGGCTACAGGATCAAGCACTTCAAGAACGACCTCAAGCAGGTCTGTGACCGATGTTATCATGTTTTTATTTTTTAATTTTTTAATTTTATTTATTTATTTATTTATTTTTATTTTTACAAATTATTTGTTTAAATATATATTTTTTAATTTTGTATTTATGTATTTTTATTTTGTATTTTTTTTAATTGTATTTATTCATTTAATTTTGTAATTTTTTATAAATTGTTTTAATATATTTTTTTTATATTTATATATTTTATTGTTTTTATTTTTATTTTTTAAATATTTTTTAATGTAGTTATCTACCTTCGCTATGGCAGGTGATGCAGGTGGCTGGTATCGACGGTGAGCAGGTGGTGCTAATTCTGGAAGACCACCAGTTCGTGGAGCCACAATTCCTGGAGCTAGTCAACTCTCTGCTGTCCTCCGGCGAGGTTCCAGGACTGTATTCCCCTGAGGAGCTGGAGCCGCTTCTGTCCCCCATCAGGGACAACATGTCCGAGGCCGGATTCCGCGGGACGCTCATCAACTACTTCGCTTCCAGTGAGTGAGCTTTCACCTTTGACACACACACATGCGCATTCTGCTCATATTCGACACTCTCAGCTGGCTTATTTATGTTTCTGGGAAGGTTAGGATTGAAATCTTCACATCGTCCATACCACTGTTGGAGGTTAATAGTGTGCATAAGTGGGTCAAATTCTATTTTTAGACTTATTCGGTTTAAAGATTCTGGTGATAACCTACACAGTGACATGTGCATGGCTGTTGTTTTATCACGTGTGTGTCATGCTGAACAACATAATTCATCTCTGAATCGAACAGAAATTTAAACACACGATCCATATTAACGGCGTATTAAGATTTTATCTGGAGTTTAGTCAACACAACGCCTAATACTCGTGATTGGCTATCACAGAAAGTTTGTAGATTCTGGGAAATTCTTGGAAATTATAAAAATAAACGTGACTCACTTACAGCCCCTATTGTACCCTTTCAAATGGATGTATTAATTTAGAATTTTGTGTAAAATTTCACAAGTCTGTGCTTTCAATCTCCAGGAATCCAGTGTAACCTGCATATCGTGCTCATCATGGACTCCACCAACTCCAAGTTTACGTTGAACTGCGAGAGTAACCCCGCCTTCTACAAGCAGTGCGCCGTCCAGTGGATGGACGGCTGGAGTCGTGAGAGCATGGTCAAGGTGAGTGTAAGGTCAAGGTGAGAGAAAGGTCGCGGTCATAACAAGGTAAATGTGAGTGCAAGGTCATGGTTATAGCAAGGTCAAGGTGAGAGTAAGGTCATAGAGAAAGATCAAGGTAAGAACAAAATCAATGTAAGCAAGTTCAAGGTCAGCAAAGTCAAGAGTAAGATAATAGCGAGAGCAAGGTCAGAGTGAAAGCTTCATCGAGTACACGGTCAGGTCAAGGTCAAGGTTAGATTCCTGCAAGCCTCTACTACTGACCTACACCACATGATGTAAAGGGCATGAATGATGTGGCGGGTGGTAGCACAGTGGTAGAACATTGGACTTCAGAGCAAAAGGTTCCAGGTTCAAATCCCGCCCCAGGGGCCCGGCATCAATGTTCACGAAAGTTACCTTTCTGACGCGATATTGATAGGGTGCACTGTCTGTAGAGTGGCAATGCAGTACCATGGTCTTGTCAGTACCAGCCGATGCTCGCAGGTTTACTGCGACATTCAGTGCTACGGATGTTGCACGTTTCCTCCTGCCCTAAACTGACAAGCTGTGATATGTGTGAGAATTTTGATAATGGCTCTAAACCCCAAATCAAAAAATAATAATAATAAGTAAAATGAATGAATTAGTGCTTTACATCGCAGGGGGAATATTTCACCCATAGCATAGCCCACCTGGCCTGAGATTATGAAATTTTCTTGAGTACGATTTCATGCTCAAGTCACAAATCCCCATATATATTATGAGCATGAGTCTCATTGCCTGTTTCTGACATATAATATAAACAGTCAGGTGGTGATAGATATACATTGATTAACAAGACCTAATCAAAACAACATCTTATTTCCATCCCGTCCGCCCACAGATCCCATTCATGCTGCTGACCCGACCCCCCAAGATCGAGGGAGGGTCCATTGGCGAGCAGAAGCACCAGAGGAAGATGTCTGGGGGAAACGAGCTCTGCCGGTCGTTCCTGCAAGTCCACGAGTCGTGCAGCAACTTCGGCGCCACACCGCGCAGATACATGGTGTTCCTGAACACCTACCAGCAGGTGCACACCACCAAGAAACACAGCATTGAACGCCAACAGCAGCATCTACAGGTAAGATGTCATGTGTGATGATCGTGTAAATGTAATTGTGTCACGTGTGATGATCGTGTAAATGTAATTGTGTCACGTGTGATGATCGTGTAAATGTAATTGTGTCACATGTGATGATCGTGTAAATGTAATTGTATCACGTGTGATGATCGTGTAAATGTAATTGTATGTAATTGTCTTGATCATAATTAACTATAATTTTATGGACCTGCTGAAAGTATAAGTCCATTTCATGAAAGACTTTTATCACCACAATACTTGGGAATCTGGTTAGCTAAAACTATTGTAGCAATAAAAGTGGTTTGAGCAACCAGACATTTGTAGCGGGTCCCTAAAATTTGATCTACAATCAGTTGTAGCTACAACTGTTCTGAGCAACCGGGCCCAGAAAGTAATTGTTGAAAGTAGAGGAAGCCTACATTTCACCTCTGGTAAAGCTGGTCCTCACATGGAGTGTTTCTGTTCCAGGCCGGCGTGGCAAAGCTGAACGATGCCAAGCTCCTGGTGGACGAACTGAAACGGAAAGCTGCAGAGCAGAGCATACTGTTGGCGGAGAAACAGACGGAAGCCGATGCCGCACTCCGCGAGATCACCGTCAGCATGCAGGTCAGTAACAGCAGTGCATCATGGGAAGTCTGAAAATTTGTTGAAAATCGTTTGTGATTATCGTCTTTAATGTTATCATAAGCATACCTGTTATTTGCAAGCTGGGTGTCGACCCAGCTTTGTGATGTTTAGCTTTGTTAATAATTAAATCTAAACTTGACTGTTACTTTGAGTCATGGATGTGTATAACATTTTGAATTGCAAGTGACACCGTGACGGAGATGTATTTGCGGGGAAATTTATGCAAATCAGTAAATCATGCCCATGAATTACATTACATCATTTGACTGACCTTGACACCATTACTTGACTAACCTTGACATTTGCATCATTAATATGATTCACATTGACCTCATAACACGATTGACCTCACCACTTAACTGAACGTCGTCGTGTATGGATGAAATATTCCCGCTGTGACGTAAAGCACAAAGATTAAATCAATCGATCAAACTGACCTCGACCTTGACTTTCTCACTGACCTTGACCTCATTACATAATGTGGCCTTGACCTCTCAGAACGCCAGTGACCAGAAGAATGAGATGGAGGTACTGAAGAAGCAAGCGGCAGAGGAGAACGTCCTCCTGGAGAAGAGGAAGAAGGTGATCGACGTGGAGCTGGCTGAGATCGAGCCACTGGTCCGGGCCACTCAGAAAGCCGTGGGCAGCATCAAGACCGACTCACTGTCCGAGATCCGTGCCCTGCGAGCCCCACCCGAGATCATCCGAGTCATCCTAGAGGGCGTGCTGAGGCTCATGGGAATATTCGACACTTCATGGGTCAGCATGAAGAGGTGGGTGCTGTGGGTCCATGTAAAGAAACATTAAATCTTTTGCCCCCTTATCTGGGAAATGAACCCTTGAATGTACTGCAGATGGTTGAAAATAAAGTCAAATTGGGCAGGTAGTAGCGCAATGGTAGAGTCAAATCCAGTCCCGGGAGCCCGGCATCAATGTTCGTGATATTGCTAGGATGCACTGTCTGTACCATGGCAATGCAGTTATCATTCTTGGTCAGTCAGTACGAGCCGGTTCTCGCAGGTTTACTGCAACATTCAGCACTATGAATGTTGTGGGTTTCCTCCTGCCATAACCTGACAAGCCGTTATATGTGAAAGAATCTTGAAAGCGACTCTAAACCCCAATTCAAAAATACAAATGTGAATCATAAACCTTCTAGCGCCTTGAGAAGCAATTTGAGTTGTATACTCCCCAGGGAGGTGAGAAGGAAAATGAGCACATTGACCGCGATAATAATATAGTGCTATGAGCATGCTTTAGAATGGATTTGGCACAATATAAATGTTCATATTATTATTTTGTTCCAGTTTTCTGGCAAAGCGTGGAGTTAAAGAGGAAATTCAGACATTCGACGCCAGGAAAATCACGCCTGAAATTCGGAAGAGTGTTGAGATGTTGCTTAAGAAGAACAAGGAATCATTTGATCCTGTTGTACGTTGTTTCATTTTCCTATATCGATACAATTAATAGTAGTGACTCATGTAGTGACCAGGCCTCCTGCAGATCCATAAACACTTAAAATAAGTGAAATACTGGTCGCCAAACGCAAAATTATGTCGCCATGGCTCCCAAATTAGTTGCTAATTTGAGCACTGGTGACTCATGCAGTGACTCGTGTATTGACTCCTACAGTGACTTATGTAGCGACTCCTGGATACATCACTGTTGCAATGGTCTACTTTTAATTTGTCGTATTTCACTTGTTTGGAATTAAAAATAACTTCCCAGATAAATATATTGCGTAGATGTATTCACAATTAATTTATGGATATTTCTTAACCATTTTTCAAAATTCAACTTTATATGGATGAAAGATTCCCGCAGCGATGTCATCCAATAAATAAGTAAATCTTTTTAAGATAAAACACACATATGAAAATTGATTCGGCATCATTGACATACAGTAGTAATTTTCTATTATGGAGCCTGAAGTAAGTGTATCTGGTGTTCACACGTACCTTCGTCATGTTTCAGAATGCGCGGCGAGCGTCAGTGGTTGCAGAACCCCTGGCAGCCTGGGTGACGGCCAATGTAAAGTACTCGTACGTCCTGGAGAAAATAGAACCCCTGGAGACCGAGCAGAGGGACCTCCGCAGGTATGCCCCGAGGGACCCCAGAATCCCCGCAAAGTTTAGATGCATGTCCTGGCCCTGGGATTTCGAAACATTTCATTCTCCAGCTTAAATTGTATACGGGGATTAGTGAACAAAGCTGAGTGGATCATGAAATCGTAGTCAATAATGTTTGGTAACATCAATGCCTGGACTATCAATGCTTGGAGAGGCTAGACTAGGCCATGAGATTTCATGCAGCAATGTTAAGCAATAGTTAATCATTCTACATTGATTTTTAAACTACAATAATTGTGTACTGACAGTTCTATTTCATTTCTTTTTGTTATGAATTATTAGGAAAAGAAATACCTAAATTGAAATTGATATGACCGATACCACAGTTTTGTTTGGCCAATGTTGCAGCTCTGTTGACCGATATTGTGGTTCTGTTTGATCAATGTCACGGTTCAGTTTAACCAATGTCACGGTTCTGTTTGACCAATGTCACAGTTCTATTTACCGATGTCATGGTTCTGTTTGACTCAAGCTGTGATTCTGTTTGACCAGGAACCTCGAGAAGGCCGAGTCACGGATGAGTCGTCTGAGCAGTGCGCTGAACGAGGTGGATAACAAAGTAACTCAGCTGAGGAACCGCTTCGAAAAACTGACCAAGGAAGCGGCAGAGCTAAAGATCAAACTGGACAAGGAGAACGAGACGATACAGGCGGCCGAGACACTGGTCACTAAGCTGGAGGGAGAGTACCAGCGATGGAACAAACAGGTCAGTGTAGGGGAGATAACTCTATCCAACATCTACCATTATTTAAGCTAGCATTAAAATCTTTTCAAAAGTTCATCCTCTACCCCACAATGATTTTCTCTTTATCTCAACTATCTCAGCCTGATCACTATTTTATTCCAATGTTATCTCAACTTTCTCTCAAAACTTTTCTCAACTGTATCTCAACTTTATCTCAACTCTCTCAACATTATCTGAACTATATCTCAACATTGTCGCAACAATCAGAATAATAATGTTGGTGACTAATAAAGATATGTCCATCTATCTATCTCAACCCTATCTGCATCTCAATTTTATCTCCACCTTATCTCAACCTTATCTCAACCATATCTCATCCATATCTTGAAGTTATCTTGACCATATCTCGACCATATCTTTACATTATCTCGGCCTTATCTCAACCATATCAGCCTTATTTCAACCATACCTCAACTTTATCTCGGCCTTATCTCAACCATATCAGCCTTATCTCAACCATATCAGCCTTATCTCAACCATACCTTGACCTTATCTCGGCCTTATCTCCAGGTGGGAGAGATGTCGGCAGTACTGACGGAGCTGCCTAAGCACGCCCTTCTGGCGTCCGCATTCATCACCTATATGTCAGCCGCACCTGAAGACATTCGCAAAGACATGCTGCACACCTGGATGGAGCTGATCGGGGTCGCCGAGTTTGACCTCAGGCGATTCCTCAGCACAGAGAGTGAGCAGCTCACCTGGAAGGCAGAGGGCCTCCCCTCCGATGAACTGTCCATGGAGAACGCGCTGGTCATTTTACAGGTTGGTAGTCGGGGGAACAGATATAACTGTCTATTGAGAAAGTGTTGGTCATTTTACTGGTGGGTAGTAGGGGAACAGATAACTCGGTGTGGAACACACTGATAATGTTACAGGTGGGTAGTGGGGAACGGATATCTGGGGAATGCACAACAGACAAATGTCGGTGGGGAACATGCTTCATTTTACAGGTGCAGAGATGAGGAAAACATTGTCTGTGTTAATGAACGACAAATGGATACACTGCTTCTTCGTTACAACATTAGCTGTCATTCTACAATGTGATCTGAATTAGTGCATGATAACCGATAACCATCACAGTTTATCTGTTCATATTCATAGCGATCACTTTCTATGTACTCAGGTTAAATAAGGTCGAATTTATGTTGTGAAAATCATGCATCTGAACACATATAATAGATCAATTGGCATATTTATTGGTAATACCATGTGTAATGTCTAGCATTATATTGTATACTAATCATCCAAAGTATATTTATACGATGGTTGGCAGTATGTCCACTATTATTATTGCTTGACATCTGTTGTAATGTTTACAGAGCTGTAGATATAGAACTACGTTTATTGCTGATGAGGTAAAAACCCTGTTGTACAGAAGATGGATGAATGTTGTCAACATTGTAAAACTGTTTTATTATATATCTATCAATACTGGATGACTCCAAGTCATAAATAACAGGTATAAAATCTTTAAAGAGAAGGTAATTTACTAGTAGACCTATGTGGGTTATCTCCCTTCTGGGTATTTGGTTGATTTCATTTTGTTGATTTTAATATTTTTTAAGAAGCTTTTCTCATGCAATCAAAAATAGGCAATTAAATTTCTTATGAAAGCAGAGATCAGATTTGTGATATTAATATCAATATTAAAGAAATATTCAATAAATTGAGAATAATCTACTTGTTCTTGTAAAATTGATATTTCCCAATGCGAGGTAGGTTGATTTCCACTGAATGATATCTGTGTGTTTGAGTAGAACTTATTAAAATAGTACATTGTAACTATCTGCAGCTATGTCAGGAAATGGACTTAAAGAAACAGGAAATATTCTTATTGCTTCAACATCCAATAAATTAAGAATAGTTCATGTATGTGTAATAGAAAATAATACATTGGAAATTTGCTAGAGTATTATTTCAATATTAAATGCAAGTTTTAATGGATTTGAAGTGTGTACATCTACTAAGATTGAATGTGACAGGTTGCATGTTTATACCGCTCGGAATAGTTCACTGTGGTGTGTCTAAACACATATCTAACCAGATATCTTGCCTCTCAGATCAACAATCTACCAGTCGGGGTACGTAGCAAACATTTTGATTCATGCAGCTTTACTTTCAGTCGCGCTTCGTGTGTTTTCCTCGTATCATTGGTACACATCCACATCCTTCATCCCACATCCACCATCTGATATCCACCATCCCATATCCAATATTTCACATCCACTGTTTCACATCCTCCGATGTGACTAAATCGAGCCATTAATGAATTACTTTTGTTCATCCATTTTGTTTTATTTCCAAATCATCACCAAATTATGACATTATCACAACATTATTATGACATGATCATGACATTATTATGACATCACAACATTATCACAACATCATGACATTGTCATCACATTATCACAACATTATCATTCCAATCTGGGCCCTCAGTTGACTCGATGGGCTGGCTACATGTCGTGTTCAGATGTCTCAATGCTTCAAACAGTGTGGCTTTCTACTGCTTTATTTTCCACCTCTAATGTCCACTTGTTCACATCTAAGCCTCTATAGTCCAGTACTTACACTTAATGTCCACCCTTACACCTCTAATGTATACTTTTACACCCCAAATGTCCACATTTAGATCCCAACAACCATTTTTACACCCACTATGTTCACTTGGAAATGATTAATAATGATTATCGATATTAAAACTTATCGATACCTATCAACAGATTCATGGATTACAAAATAAAGTTTTCATTTACTTTCCCGAAGACAGGAAGCAAGCAGCAGATTATCTGTGAGCAATATGAAGGCATTGCTAGCTTGTTAGGTTATAGGGGCTAGTATCGTCGTATATCTCTATCTCGTACATTTTCCAAATATAGATTTTTCCAATAAATTGTCATCAAATAACCAGCCCTACCTATAATGTCCACTTTTACACCCACTTTTAAATCTCTTGATGTCTCCTCTTTACACACTGTGGTTGAAGTGTTGATGGCTACACATCTTACTTACACATCTTCTTACACATCTTACTTACACATCCTCCTTTTCATGGGAAGTTTGACACTAATCCTGTTTCACAAAATCACACGATCGTTTTCTAGGCACCTTCCAAATGTCTAGTTCATAATCAGAGCACTCACAAACTCTTGACTTTGCCACACATATGTTATGTTTTATGTATTTAATGAACAGGTAGATAGTTATGTTTTAGCACCTATTGCCCATTTAGATATGTAATTAACCCAGCCTTAGTGTATCGAGTACATCTTCGTTTTGTCATGTTCATGTACAGTGTACAGTGAAATATGTTTGTGTATTTTGTAAGTAAATGTTGTATTGTTCGATGTACAGAATCTAGACAATATCTCATTCATATAATTTCAAGTTTTAATGTATATATATTATTTTGCAGTGGTATATAAGTATTCAACAAACTATTTTAAGTTTGAGGATCCAAATCTTACGGAATGGAATTTTATTCGTATTGATTTCTTTCTGTTGTTAGAAGTATGTACATGTACTGTGTTATGTTGTGTGCCATGTGTAACTTTGTAATTATTAATCTTTAATTATTTCATAAATCACGTAAATATGTATTAACGATACTTCCTCACTGTTGAACTACTAACTTGTGCTTTACTGTCATGACTGAAATATAAAATACTCATCATTCATTGTTGAAATCTCATGTACCCTGTTTGGAATTTCTCCGACATTACACTGCCTGGATATTTATTAAAATTCTCCCAGGATATTCTCTAAAGATTTTGCTGTTTGAATATTCTCTGAAATTTTCACCATTTTATTTATCTTCTCTTAAAAATTTGCCCCATTTTGGATATTTTCATAAATTCTCCATTTGGATATTTGCTGAAATTTTACCTGTTTTGGATATTCTCTGAAATTTTCACCATTTCTATTTTCTCTTAAAAATTCGCCCCATTTTGGACATTCTCAGAAATCCTCCCTGTTTGGATATTATCCGACATTATCTCTGTTAATATTTTCCAAACTTCTGTGTTAGATATTCTCTGCTAATATAGTATTCTCTGACATTCTGGCTTTGTTTCCCAGAGCTCTCTGCGTCCGTTCCTGATCGATCCGTCGTCCCAGGCGACGCGCTGGCTGAAGACCCACCTGAAGGACAGCCGTCTGGAGGTGGTCAACCAGCAGGATGCAAACTTCAGCACTGCACTGGAGCTCGCAGTCCGCTTCGGGAAGACGCTCATCATCCAAGAGATGGACCGGATCGAGCCAGTGCTGTACCCCCTGCTGAGAGGAGATCTCATCTCTCAAGGTAGGCAGTGACCCCTCGGATCCCAAGGAAGGCAGTGCAGACCCGTTTACCATTATGCTTCTGTCATTTTTATGTTTTGTTTTTTATTATTCGTTATGCCATTACGCCACATGTGGGTAAATTACACTTTTTGAAAAGGCCATAATACGATTTTTTAATGCTGCTGCATTTTTGTTTCGTTTTAGTTTCTGATTTCCAACTTTGAAGGAAATGTTCATTAGTGCATTTATCGTGCACTTGTTTTTTCTTATTTTCAAAATCGCAGAAAACAATATGCTCAGTTCATTTCATCATGTTTCATAATGTCAAATCATCGGAAACGATCAGTTTCGCTCCAAATCGTTACATAAATTCTGACTTTAGGTAACATTTTCTGTAATTTGACACTATGTGAGTGAGTGACACATTACACTTGTGTCCTCCCAAATTATGCATTTTTAACTTGAAGATTACTCCAAAAGTATTTTAGTCGTAAACAGGTCTGACAGTGATCTATCGGATCCTGAGGTGTTCTTGCTATAAATAAGTGATCAGAGGTAGCAATCTCATGGTGTCTCTGAGATAGTGAGATATCATGCTGTATCAGAGATAGTCAGATCTGACTGCTGGCTCCAGGTCCGAGGTACGTGGTCCAGATCGGTGAGAAGACCATAGACTACAACGAGGAATTCCGCCTGTTCCTGACGACACGGAACCCGACTCCAGAGATCCCGCCGGACGCCATGTCAGTCATCACCGAGGTCAACTTCACCACAACCAGAGCCGGACTCACTGGACAGGTCAGTTCTAGTGGACAATAAAGTCAGAATTTTGTATTTCTGGTCTATTTGGATTTTGGAATGATCTATTAAGCAGGCATGGCAATGTTCCGCTGATTTTTTTTTAAAGGGGTCGATTTTGTATTCATGGTCTATTAGGATTCTGTACTAATAGTCTTTTACGATTTAGTATTCATGGTTTATTAAGATTTGTATTCATGGTCTATTCATATTTTTTATTCATTATCTATTAAGATTTTCTATTCATGGTGTATTAAGATTTTCTATTCATGGTGTATTAAGATTTTCTATTCATGGTCTATTAAGATTTTCTATTCATGATCTATTAAGATTTTCTATTCATAGTCTATTCGGATTTTCTATTCATGGTCTATTAGGATTTTTTTAAATGTAAGCTCTCAATCTTTCATGCATTTACAAGAATATTCCCAATACTAGGGGCTTGATTCAAATTAAAACAATAATTTTATTTTCTAAGCTCTGAGTGTAGTAGATAGATAGCCTGGTTATGACTGGAATATGGTTAGATATGTCAGGACTGTGGCAATGTCTGACTGTGACCTCTGACTTCTGACCCCCAGCTGCTGGCCGTGACCCTGCAACATGAGAAGCCAGAACTGGAAGTGAGGAAGACGGAGCTGTTGAAGCAGGAGGAGGACCTCAAGATACAGCTGGCCAAGCTGGAGGAGTCCCTCCTGGAGGTAGGTCCTCACTCCTGTGTCCCTCGCACCTCCCCCCGACACCCCTACCTGTCTCTCCCCACCTCCATTATACACCCCTACCTACCTTTCCCCACCCCCTCACACCCCTACCTACCTCTCCAGGACCCCCTCAGACACCCCTACCTACCTCTCCCCACCCCCTCACACCCCTACCTACCTCTCCACGACCCCCTCAGACACCCCTACCTACCTCTCCATGCTGTCCCCTAGAATTTTCTGTCACAATGGCTTAATGATGTCATTGTGTCAGGGATGGAACTTAATTTTAAAACGTACTCGCCCGAATAATGATATAAATAACAAAACATGAAATTTCTACTAGCCCGTAGGATTAATTTAACATTAGGAGAAATGGATCAGGCTTCCGGGCAAGTGGGAACTTCTAACTCTGTTATGTATATGATAGCTTCGGGAACATGACTCCCGAGTAGTTCGAGTGACAAGATTTTCCTGAATCAGTATGTTTCCATGCTGACACTGACGTTGATGTTGCTGACACTGATGTTGTTGCTGTCTACAGGAGCTGGCCAATGCTAAGGGCAATATCCTGGAGAACAAGGAACTGCTGGACTCTCTGAACCTGACCAAGGCCTCCAGCATCACCATCACTGAGTCCCTGTCCGAGTCTGTCCGACTCCAGGCGTCACTAGACCAGGTACTGTACCCATGTCACTCCAGGCGTCACTAGACCAGGTACTGTACCCATGTCACTCCAGGCGTCACTAGACCAGGTACTGTACCTATGTCACTCCAGGTGTCACTAGACCAGGTACTGTACCCATGTCACTCCAGGTGTCACTAGACCAGGTACTGTACCTATGTCTCTCCAGGCATCACTAGACCAGGTACTGTACCCATGTCTCTCCAGGCATCACTAGACCAGGTACTGTACCCATGTCACTCCAGGCGTCACTAGACCAGGTACTGTACCCATGTCACTCCAGGTGTCACTAGACTGTACAGGACCATGTTACACAGAGTGATTGTATCTCTACCAGTCATATAAATGCATGGGATGCATCACTACAATCATTCTGTGGAGCGAGACCCTGGCTAACTAGTAACACTGATAGCACCACATAGTCATAGTTTTATTCTCTGTATCCTTGCCACACATCACCCTGACTGTTACTGCTGCAATATGTTCTAGTAAGCTAGCACCACCAGCCAGTGGAAATCCGGCCTACTACAAACAAGGCATGTGTATATAGAAAATGCGACCATTAGTTAAATAGTTTTCAAAGCAGCTCAACCCAAACTCAACCAATCAATCAATTCAACCAATCAATCAGTTCAGCCAATCAAGCAATTCAATCAATCAATCAATTCAACCAATCAAGCAATTCAACCAATCAATGCTGTATGTTCTGTTCTGTTGTAGGAGCGGAACACATTCCTGAACCTGGCAAAGAACGGGTCCATGCTGTACTTCGTGATCAGCGACCTGTGTAAGATCAACAACATGTACCGCTTCAGTCTGGCCGCATTCCTGCGTCTCTTCCAGAGAGCTCTGCATGCCAAAGAGGTCAGTACGCCCTGTCCAGTTGTCCTTGTGTACTGGCATGGCAATTTTCTGCAAATCCGCTGATTTATTTGTTCAGGGGTCGATTTATTTGCACTGAACGTAGCTTGGGGCCCCCAGGGTTGTTTTCCACTGAAATCACAAGTGTCTGTTGCCATACCTGCGTGTAAGATAACATTGTTCTCGCCCATCTGGCCCCGAGATTTTGAAACCTTTCTGAGTATGATTTTATGCAAATCTCAACATTTTTTTTCATAAATACCCATTATAAATTTGAGCTTAAGCATGAAATCATACTCAAGAAGTTTCGTAATCTCAGGGTGTGGTCTTATAGGACATGCCACTGAACATATTGACAGCAGTATAGTTTTGCAATCTTAATTCCTCCTAGCTCAAAGACTATGACCCTCATTGGAATGATAATGTAGCTGGGTGTGATACAAGATGATCCTACTGATCTCGGCCAGAAGGGTTACCCCCCTTTGGCTCAGTCGATAGAGCGTTGGACTCGCAATCCAGTAACTCGGGTTTGAATCCCAAGATCGGCACAGTCCCTGTTACAATAGTAAGGCGTTCATCTCTACTGCTTGTACAGTTGTATAGGTGTTGTGTTTAAATGATGTGGCCCCACCTTACCTCACCAATCTCATTACTCCCTACAGCTCACAGAGATGTCTCAGATCCCAAAATCTCCATCTCCTTACTGTTCCTACCTACAAAACATCTCGCTATGACAAAAGATCTTTCTGTTCTATTGCACCCACATTGTGGAATGATCTCCCTCTCACAATCAAGCTCAGCACATCTTTCTGCTCTTTCAAATCCAACCTTAAAACTCATCTCTTTAAAATAGTCTATCACTAATTGCCTTTTCCCTTTTCATGTAGCGCTCTGAGCATAGACACTTTTTAATGGATACAGCACATTAGAAATACACATATTATTATTATTATTGTATAAGTCCATCCCACAGATTTTACAATTAGAAGCTCCAACTAGCTCCTTCCTAGAACACCCCAGATCCAGAACAGTTCGTGCTGTGTGTTTCAGGACGGGAGTGGGACGTCTGTGAGGCTAAGTCTGCTAGAGAGGCGGCTGATGCACCTCGTGTACGCCAACGTATGTCGCTCGCTGTTCAAGGCCGACCGCCTGATGTTTGCCATGCACATGGTGCACGGTATGAAAATGGACCTCTTCAAAGAGAACGTAAGTCTTCAGCGTGATCTCTGCTGGTGTGGCTGAAGGCTGTGACTGAGCTGTTAGGGTCAGATATTGCCTGGAAATTATTATGTAATAGGATGCAAATTTTGCAAATTTATCAAAAATAGAAAAAAGTGTAAATGTTCATAATCTCAAACTGCCCGTGGTTTCCATTAGATATTTATGTCAAGAAGGGGGAGAAGACATTTTTATTTTGATTTTGAGGGAAATGTCGTATAGATTTGTTTTCTTTTCCATTCAACAAAATATATTTGTGGCTCATTGTCATCTTTGCTGGAATAATAAGAATTATTGCGTAAATGCCACCAGACTACAAACCTAAACTATGTATATTTTGAGTGTGGATTTGACACAATATAAAAGAACATTATTATTATTATCTGTTACGGTTTTTGTGTTGCATGACTTTCTGCCATCAGTATACGACTTCGTATTGAGACGTTGGTGATGTAGTCATGATGTCCATGTGTTGTCACAGGAGTGGGAGGCCTTCACGGGGATCCTGGTGGCCGACATCAAGCACGACTCGCACCAGAACATCCCGTCCTGGGTGGACCAGGAGCGGGCCGGAGCTATGGCCTCACTGAAGGTAGGTCTCCCGCAGTCTGTTTGAGATGTCATATGTAGCTGACACAGTTTTCAGAACCTTCAACAATAATAAATATATTCAAATTAGAAATTTGTTGTATGTATCATTATTATTATTTATTATTAAAAAATGTTATCGTCCATTTTTTTCTCGTTTTTGTCCCTCTTTGTCCAGTTTGAGAAATAAATTGGACAAATTCTTGACTGGTTCGATTTGATTTTGTTTGTTTTTCGACCAAGATTCCCTTTGAATCAAATGCGTTAAAGATTCCCACAATGACGTTAAACTCCATAATCACTCACTCAACATCCCTTTGAAGCAGTGGTAATGATTATCAGCAGGATGAGGGTTAATGTTAATTAATTTGTCCCTTGCTGCCAGACCAACTTCCCGGCGTTGTACAGCGAGATGACCCTGGACGACTCATCGATGTGGTCAAACTTCGCCCGGAGCAGCAGCTGTGAGCAGGAGATGCCGTCCATGGTGGTCAAGCGGTCATCACTGTTCCAACAGCTTCTGGTCATCCAGGCCGCTCGACCAGACAGACTTCAGAGTGCCATGAGCCAGTTCGCCTGCCAGGTCCTTGGTGAGTTGACCTCTGTAGTCATGTGACCTCAATGAGGTTGCAACCTCAGAAACTGAATTTGAACCCACACCTTTGACCAAGCATCAATGTTTGCAGAAATTACCATGATAATTGATGAGATGTGCTGTCTACCAGTGCAGTTATCATCCTTGGTTCATCAGTACCAGCTGCAACTAGCAGATTTACTGCAGTACAGGCCGCGAGATTACGAAACCTTTTAGTACTATTTCGGGGTGGGTGGTAGTGCAGTGGTAGAATGTTGGACCGGAACTAAAGGTTCCAGGTTCAAATCCCACCCCGGGAGCCCGGCATCAATGTTCACAAAAGTTACCTTTCTGACACGATATTGATAGGATGAATTGTCTGTAGAGTGGCAATGCAGTTATCATCCTTGGTCTTGTCGGTACCAGTTGGTGCTCGCAGGTTTACTGCAACATTCAGCGCCACGAATGTTGCGGGTTTCCTCCTGTCCTAAACTAACAAGTCGTGATGTAAGTGAAAGAATCTAGAAAGCGACTCTAAACCCCAATTCAAAAAACAAGAAGAAGAAAAAAAAATTAAAATTCATGTACAAAACTTTTGAGTAGATCATGGAATCATACTCATAATTTTTCTGTAATCTTGGGACCAGGAGTTGTAGGTTTCATCTGGCTGTAAACTGACAAGTTTTGAAAGTAATCTCGAATGCTGCTTCAAAACCCCAAATACAGTATTAATAACTAAAAATTAATTAAATTAAAAACTACCCTACTTTAGAATTTTACAACAATCTATTGTCACTAGGTTTAGAAATGTCCACTGGAAGGATTTACAAGTACACGATTCTGTATAATTCGTCTGTTTTCCCAGAGTTGCGAGAGTTATCTTCCCCAAGCGTGAGCCTGAAGAAGCTGTACCAGGAGTCGATATCCACGGAGCCTGTCCTGATCATGATATCCCCCGGGGCCGACCCGTCTCAGGAACTGCAGGACATGGCTGGCGAGATTGTCGGCCTGGATAAATACCATCAGGTGGGTCACCAGTCACCAGGACGACATTGCTGTGATATTGTCACTGAAATGACACCAGTATTTGATCTCTGAAACAATATCACTGTCAGGCATAGCAATTTTCCACAAAAGTCTGCTGATTTATTTGACCAGGGAGCGATGTATTTGCCCTGAATGTGGCTTGGGGGCTGCAGCCCGGGATTGTTTCCTGCTGAAATCACAATTTTCTTTTGCCATGCCTGTACTATGATGATTGATGACTATGATGATTGATGCACTATGATGATTGATTTTAACATGCACAATACAAATCTTCACTATCATTATTTGTATTATATGTATAAACAGTTGGATTAAACCTCATTAATACATTATTAGGAGGAACACAGTAAAGACATTGATTCTAATTCCTCTACAGAAATTCTGCTAGAGTTCAGATGGATCAGATACGTTGTAATTTATACCCGACTGGCAATGATTTGACCTTGACACTGCATTTCAGGTGGCCATGGGTCAAGGTCAGGCCGACATTGCGATGCAGCTGCTTCATGAGTGCGCAACTAATGGCGAGTGGCTGTGTCTGAAGAACCTTCATCTGGTCACAGCGTGGCTGCCACAACTCGAGAAGGTGAGGAGACTACTTTCCTAACGACTCAGTACAGTGGATATTTAATGTGTGGAGACTGCCTTCCTAACTACATATTACAGTGGTTATTTAATATGTTGATACTAATTTCCTACCCTCATAGTGTTTACTAAGTAGAGACAGCTTTCATTAAGATGCTACGTAGAGGAGTTTGATATCAATACTGCGACTAGGAGAACGATTCTGCTTTGAGTAAAATTTACAGATAAATCTTGATGGATTTTGTTGCTTAACATGGCTGCAGGAATCTGTCAGACATACGTGATGATTAAGAACACGTGAAGGCTTTTTACTAACGCATTGGATTTTTAATATGTGGATCTATAATTTACCCTTTAATTTAATCACTGTTTGGTATTTAGGAGCTGAACTCACTGAAGGCTCACGACAACTTCCGGCTGTGGGTGACCGCCGAGGTCCATCAGTCATTCCCCACCATCCTGCTGCAGTCCAGTCTCAAGGTCACGTATGAGGTGAGGTCATCCTAGCATCCACAGACACGTCGCCCTATAATGTATCCACCCTGACATCCGCAGACACGTCGACTTTGAATTGATATAATGACAACTAGAAAAAGCTTATCCCTGTTGGAAGAAATATTTCTTCCTGCAGGCTTAACCAAAATTGCTGCTGTATAGAACATTTCCAGTTGCATCCAGCAGTAAAAAGGTTAATATGATGTACACAGGGTATTTCGTTGGCTCCGGAAATAAAAGTTAATAAAACATACTGCTATACAGGTTAACTCTACTGTATTCCAGCAGGAAGAAGCAAGTTTCAAATGATCATTAATTGAGGTTTTTTATTTTTCATTATGCAGGCGCCACCTGGTGTCAAGAGAAACCTGCTACGGACGTACGAGTCGTGGTCGCCAGAGTTCGTCGGCCGAGGCGGGAATGTGATGAGATCTCAGGCTATGTTCGCCCTGGCTTGGTTCCACGCCATCGTACAAGAGAGACGCATGTACATACCACAGGTAGGATACCGACAGAGCCTTATCAATAGCTCATAGATTTACATGCATTATTATCACTACAGGGCCTCAGACAGTTGTTGTTCATGACACACAAATGCGTATTCTACAGGTAATCTAAACTCTGAGCTAAATATTGTTCATAAAAATAATCCCGATATCTGGATATTCAATACAAGAAGTTTTTAAGTTATGGTATTAGTAGGCAATTTTAGTTAAAGATGTTTCTGTAAAACTTACATTCAATCTGGTATTCATCTAATGCTGGTTTTAAGCTGATATTATTAATATTTTCTGCATTTCTGATTATGATATAATGTTAATGGTTGTTGATTTATTGCAGGTGATGTTTTACCTGATGATCTGATATGTATATGATGTAGGATCTGAAGCTGATCTGTTGTGTTAATCTGATAATGGTGATATGGCATGAATCTGACAATGAGCTGATGTTGATCTGTCATTGACACTGGTCTGATTCTTAGCTGATGTTGATCTGACATTAAATCGGACACTAGTCTGATTCCTAGCAGATGTTGATCTGACATAAAATCTGACACTGGTCTGATGCTGAGCTGATGTTGATCTGTCATTAATCTGACACTGGTCTCATGTTGATCTGACACTGATCTGACTGGTCTGGCATTTCATTGCAGGGCTGGACCAAGTTCTACGAGTTCTCACTGTCAGACCTGAGGGCTGGTGCTGATATCATAGACAGACTGTGTCAGGCTGGAGGTGTGTATTCCTGTCCACCAGTAAACTGAATGAATGAATGAAACAAATATGTAGATTTAAAAAATTTAAAAAATAGATAATAAATAAATACAAAAATAAATAAAAAGAAAACATCATGTTTAGATTCCATCAAGAAAGCTATATATAATTTTTTTAATTATATTTAGAATTCAAAATCTGTAGATTTTTCAGTATTCCTATTTTTTTTAATATATTTTTTTCAATTGCGGTTTAGTGTCACTTTCAAGATTCTTTCACTTATATCACGACTTGTCAGTTTAGAGCAGGAGGAAACCCACAACATCCGTAGCGCTGAATGTTGC
>JAUTBT010024569.1:0-20168 GCA_032361225.1 Lepetodrilus schrolli
CGCAGGTTTACTGCAACATTCAGCGCTACGGATGTTGCGGGTTTCCTCCTGCCCTAAACTGACCAGCCGTGATATAAGTGAAATAATCTTGAAAGCAGCCCTAAACCCCAATTTAAAAAAAAATAACAAAAAAAACAACAACACGCAGATGAAGAAAGGTGTATTATAATATACATTAGATGAAGGACAGTACATATAACCGTTTAAAACAATCAAATATTATACTCAACTAGGTCAATTCTGCTTTGTAGTATTGGCTCTGTCTCTTATTGTATTATTGACCCTGTACTTCTCCGTGATAATTTCTAGTATAATACCGAGTTCAGTCAAGCATGACATATGAAAGCGTTTCCAGTGATGTTCAAATATGACGTGCACTTGGTTCTGCAAAGTACTGTCGTTGTTTATTTTTGCTTTGAATCCCTCGTGTAATCTTTCATCATGTAGGACCCTAATGGATCTCTTCACATGGTGTTCAGACTGCATATTGAGTGCCTGCACTCATAATAATCTGTATGGATATACAGTATGTACTCAGTTTGGTACTTAGATACAATGCATGGCACTGAACAACACCCTCATATTTACCACAACTTACATACCAACAGTAATGGAGGTTTATTCACAGGTATGGTAATGATATCGTTAAACTGTCACCAATACCATGTACCTAGATGAAGATTAGCATTGCGAATAGGACTGTACGTAGTCTTATTGAGTACAAGTAGTACGCATGTTTGACCATAAAACTAATCCTAATACAGCTATTAATTGTTAATTAGTATTTGTCTGTATGTATATGATTAGGTTAATTCATTATGTAGACTCATGCAGACAACACAATAGGTTATGGTTGGTGATGAAGTATACACCTTACAATATACGTAGGCCTACTAGTAGTATATGCTAATGGACAATAAAAATATGTTACAATGTACTAGTGCACTAATGTTTCAGGTTGTGGTATGGTTCCCTCCATCTTAATTTTATACTATGCTAGTCATTTAATTATTTGTCAGTGTTATACAATTGCAAATAAATAATTAATGTTATACTTTAATTTGTTAAATATTGAACGTAAATTAATGAGGACATAAGACTACATGTATTCCTGAGTGAGTGGGTGATTATGGAGTTTAACGTCGCTGTAGGAATCTTTCACCCATTTGCGACGATTAAACATTTAATTATTATACTTGTATTCCTAAGTCATTTCACAATATTGAATACAATACTATATATAAGATCAATCAAAGCATGGCCATAACAGTAAACTGATGTATAATTGTATCCATATAACGTGGTAGACACTACGTTCTCAATCTCTAACTTTATAGGATCTTTGATCCTGCACAACTTTGGCCAGATGTCTTCAACTAAGTCTGTCCTTATCTGACGGTTAATTCATGTCATCAGAGCGGGTTACTTGCCGTTAAGGAACAGTTCATATTCATAGACGAAATTACGTTAAAGATACAAATGGTTAATGATATTTTGATGGACTGCTTTCTTTATTTCTGGACACAATCCTACGGTTGATATTTTCACATTTAAGAAACAATATGTCATAATTCTCAATTGGGGCTGTCGTAAATACGACTACGACATTGAGAATTATGACATATGCAAGTGCCTTGATATTGCCACTATTTGTAATCGTATTGAGAAAATCATACTTGCCACGTTTCGTCCTGGTAGGAGGTACATTATCAATCATGTTGTGTCCGAACGTGTTACAGAGATTAAGCAAAGATCTTACAACAGTAATGGACAACTATTTTGGTCGTGCTTGTCTAATAGTGATAGTTTTATTAGGAAATGACTAAAATATGATCATGCAAATATGCATCGTTTGCGGTATTTAAACCAGACGCCGTCGATAACGTTCTATTACTGTAAAGGAGTAGGAACGTTCTGAACAGCACTTGGAAGCCGACATACATGCCGTATTCTCGACGTAGGCATTAAGACGACTATCAAACCTATATGTATCTCTCGCTGATACGTCCAACAGACACGGATCGCAGTATGAGGACACACTCAATGTAGACTCACGACGCCCGTTTAAGCCTGGGATACATTCGGAACAATATATACCTACCGTGTATTGGAGCACGTCTACAATAGCGTTACCAAAAACGTGCTTTAGAAGTTGAAATGGAAGGAAGTCGTTTGTAAACGTGCATATCGATTTCAACTATTTCCATTTCCTTTATGGGATTGACAGATTTCGATCCATCAAGATCTGTACGTGCAAATCATTGACGTAATGTTATTCAGATAGGTAAATATAATGTGTCGGCATGTATCCTATATCATTGACAAATCTTGTACAATTGTTAAGTGATGTAAGTGGATGCTAGAGAGTGAAGACCATCAGTATTTGCTTCCATTACTGGCTGTCAATGAACGATCAACTTACAAAGGATGTGCAGTGACTAAATAATAGAGCTATATTTGTGTGTCCTAGTATCCTACATCATGTGACACATTCGTATTTATATAGAACAACACTTACCTTTCCAACTAGATCATCATAGGATGCGCTGTCCGTACAGTGGCAATGCAGTTATCACCCTTGGTCTGTCAGTACAAGCCAGCGCTCGCAGCTTTACTGCAACATTCAGTGCTACGGATGTTGCAAGTTTCCTCCTGCCATAAACTGACAAGTCGTGATATAAGTGAAAGAATATTGAAAGCGGCTCTAAAAAACAATAGAACAACAAAATATCTCAAATTACATGTTCATTGGTAGATAGCAAGATATAGACATTTAAACTTTAAGACAGGAAACGTATACCCGTATGTGATACGCATAGCATACATTTAATCATTTAAATAAATGATTATGCTAATGTTACGGTAATGATGAGGAGATGGGTAGATAGTATTGCAACACCCACCCACCTCTATCGTACTTACCTAAGGCAATTACGAGCTAGTGCTCAGGTAGGATACATAAACAGGTACTCCAGGACGCACACAAATGCATATTTAATCAGATCATTTATTTCTGCTAGTATGTTTGCTCTGACGTGGTAATTAATGGCTAGACTAATCACGACATATTGCCATTAGTATTGACCATAGTATACACAACTATGCGTGTAATGTTTCTGCAATGTTGATTGTTAGCAATATATATCAGACTATGCAATACAAGTATTAATTAACGTTTCTGGTAAGTTGTAAATTGATTGAGTGTTATCGATGATTTTCATTTGCATGCGATTACAGAGATGAGAAAAAGTATGACATACATAATTTAACTGTAACAAGATTCTTGTGTAAATATAAGCTCGAATTAAGTACTAATGTTTCAGTAGTTATCTCACTGCTAATACACTATCTATCATTATAGGTATTTCCGTACAAGAACGATTCGTTTGTTCTACAGGTTGTGTAGTGTATTATCTATAGACGTGGTGTAATAGAATAGCGCATTAAAGCCTCTTTTCCAGATGTCCATGTGGGTACTTAATGGAAAATTTCACTAAAACATTTTTTATATAATTTCAAATTTTACTCAGAGAAAATACTATTGTTAATTAAAAAAGAAGATTGTACTTTAATTAATTGACAAAAAAATCTAGGCTGATTTCTCATATCACTGAAAACCCACTAATTCTATCAGACTTAAAAAAAAGGGCACATGAAAAACCATGGGCACAGTATTGTTAGTCCACCGGTGTCGATGAGGACCACGACTTCATGCAATTGTGAGTTCAGGCTTGTTTTATCTGTGTGTCCGGAGATGGCTGATGAGGCCTATCAGGGTACGGAAGGTTCTCCCACATGACTGGCATGTGAGAGTCGGTGCTGGTATGGTACTGCCAGCTCTGGCTTTACGTTCCTCTCTCTTGTTATCGGCCTTCAGTATGCGGCGTTTCTCTGCAGCTCGAGCTACTTGACGAATTTCATTGCGCCATGCAAGCCGATCTGACGCCAGGCTTTCCCAGGAGTCGGTGGAGATTCCTAGACTCGTCATTGACTGCTTCAGACTGTCATTGAACCGCATCTTTGGTCTCCCGACTGAGCGCTTACCATCCGACAGCTCAATGGAGAGGAGCTGCTTTGGGAGACGTTCGTCGTCCATACGGGTGACATGTCCAGCCCATCTGACCTGGGTCTTCTGAAGTAGTGTGTGGATGATTGAGAGGCTTGTGTGCTTGATAGCAGCTATGTCGGGGATCTTGTCTTGTCATCTGATCTTTAACAGCCTCCGGAGACAGGTCATATGGACGTGGTTCAGCTGTCTGGCATGTCTGCTGTAAACGGTCCATGACTCACATGCATAGAGGACGGTTTGAAGCACAACAGCCTGATAGACCTTTAGCTTTGTACTGAGACCGATGCCTCTTCGATCCCAGACATTTCCCCGTAGTCTCCCAAAGGTCCTGCTGGGTTTGGCGATTCGGCAGTTGACTTCATGTTGATGTGTCTCGATAGCTTGCTGCCTAGATATATGAAGCTCTCCACTGCATTGAGTGTCTGTCCTTTTACCATGTTTCTGGTTTCTGGTTTCTGGTATGGCTTTCCAGGCGCAGGTTGATGCATGACTTCTTTCTGCTGATGGTAAGGCCGAAATTTCGCATGATGTGAAGAACGTGTCCATGCTAGCTGTTATGTCCAGCTCAGCGCCAGTGTTGAGGGTGCAGTCATCGGCAAAGAGGAAGTCCCTGATGACCGTTTTCTTCACCTTCGTAATGACTTGCAAGCGTCGTGGATTGTAGAGCTTCCCATCTGTCCTGTATTAGAGGAGGATGTCTTTATTGTTGTTGCGGAAGACATCTGACCACATGGCAGAGAACATGCTGAACAATGTCGGGACAAGCACACAACCCTGCTTGACTCCATGTGTTACAGCGAAGGCTTCAGAAAACTCACCGTCGTTCTGCAAAAGGGCCAGCATACCAATGTGGAACTGGCGCGTGATGGTGATTAACTTGTTAGGACAACCGACCTTGGCCATGATTTCCAGAGTCCTTCTCTACTAACGGTGTCAGATCCACGAAGGTGGTTTACATGTCCCGGTTTTGTTCCTGGCACCTTTTACTGGAGTTGAATCCACACTGACTCTCTCAGGGATATTGCTCTAGATGCCTGTTTAGGCGATTTAGTATGATTCTCGCCAGTATCTTTCTAGCTATTGAGAAAAGTGAAATTCCTCGATGATTGTCAAGACTGACGTTTTCCTTTCCGTTTGTAGAGGTGGACATCCACATTGTTTGCTAGTTTTTTATGCAGGGGGTTGCTGCCTAACTTGTATACTTCAGCAGGAATGGCGTCTGTACCAGGGGCGTTCCCAATGGACACAGTAACTGAAGGGGAAATGACATAGGGCCTACATAAATACATCAGTGGTCGACTGTTCCAAAAGGCATGTCTAACATGATTTAAATACAGCAAAGAAAACAGCACACTCGTGGAGTGAAAGTTGCAGTATACTGCATACTTTATGTAGGTATGACAAGCATTACCATAACTAATCCCCAAGGGTGTGTCAATTACTATACGTTATCTATACTCTTGCTGAAAATACACTCTAAAGTATTTGCTAAATTACATGCCATGTTTTACTGAAAGAAGACAATTGTTATACGGCTGTGCTCTACGTATTAGTTTTCTTTCGTAAATAAATATAGTGTTGTTTTCATGTTGCGAACCATGCTTTCGGTGCGTACACTTTTTGCATAAGTAATGATTGATTCCTGGTTTTTGCAATATATCCTAAATTGGTAAGAATTTGTCGTTTTTTGGTTAATAAATTATTACCCGTTATGCCAGAAGTACGTAAAACAATTTAAGTATACGGGTATATTTACCACCCCACTAACTTTCACACCACCGGATAGCTAATATATAATTGAAGCTATTTTGTTAATACAGTATTACCCATTATGCCAGAAGTACGTAAAACAAAACAATTTAAGTATACGGGGATATTTACCACTTTTACACCACCGGATAACTAATGTATAATTGAAGTTCGAGTGGTATTAACACATGACTTAGGGGGTTGACAATCATTATTAGCAAAGGTACTTCCAATGAAGACAGTTGTTGAATATAACATGATTGCTTCTTTCATCCTTTCGTATTGTGCCTATACAGCTACGATGTTTAGAAGTAACAATACACCGAGATTACGAAACCTTCTGAGTACGATTTCATGTTCAAGCTAAAATATTATATAGGGATATGTGAACAAAGCATTCAGTTGAGCATGAAATCGTACTTACAAAGGTTTCATAATCCTGGGGCCTGGAATAACGTTGATTAGAAATATGAAAGACAATACTTTTTCTTCTACGGTTTATCCGCAGTATGTTCAAGATTCCTTGATTAGAGAGAAGGCTGCGAACGTTTGAAATCTAATTCACTGTAACCTTCCCTGGAGGTTTAACATTTTAAATAAACAAATCTCTTAATATTCTTGTGCGTGCATCCTTATTGAAAATACAAATGGTGTATTTGGTAATAGTATGCACAATAGTTTATAAGAAGATAATCTATAGACGACAGAACGTTTTATTTTAACTTAGGAAATATACTTCCACGCTGATTTACCACTATAGATATTTGAACAAAACCTCTTTAGAATTACAGTGAATCTGATATTTATTTCCCATATATGTATTTTGCTTTCAACCAATATTTCCTTTCATGAACAAGTTTCGATTATGTTTCAAAGAGACGTCAGATTTGTAATACCATTCCTACTATTTGCTCTGTTGAACGATTTCTACAGTAAGTGTTACAGGAGGTTAGGATTAGCTCTATTTACTGTGTCTCAGATTGGTCAAAACCGCACTTGTGATCACAGTTCATGCTCTCAATAAGTGGCAGAATTCAGCCTATCGTGTGTGTGTGTGTGTGTGTGTGTGTGTGTGTGAGAGAGAGAGAGAGAGAGATACAGGAAGAGTGAGAAAGTGAGAGAGAGAGAAAGAGACAGGAGAGAAAGAGGACAGAGAATATAGAGAGAAAGAGAGAGTGAGAGTGTGTCAGTGAGAAATAGATAAAGCGAAAGAGAGAGATGACGGAGAGAAAGATCGAAAGAAAGAGACAGAGGGAGAGAGCGTGTGTGTGTGTGCGTGCGAGAGAGAAAGAGTGAGATAGTGTGCATGTGTGTGAGGAGAGAGAGAGAAAGAGAGAGAGAGAGAAAAGAGAGAGAAAGAGCGAAATAGAGACAGGGAAAAATAGAAACACACACACACACACCACACACACACACACACACCACACCACACCACACCACACACACACACACCACACACACACACACACACACACACACACACCACACACATACACACAGAGATAGTTGAGGGGAGAGGAGATATCAACGTGAAGTCGTCGGTGGTTCTACATCTCTACACGTTCATATAACGCTCTGCAGTCAACATCACGAGATAGTTATACATATTGCCAAGTTCCTCGGAGATATATAGATTGAGAAAGCGATTAAAGACCGATCTGTTATTGGATGTTTAGGAGACACGACAATGGATTCTGAAAGAAAGTGCCAATTAGCAGGTTTCATTGATTTTCTATTACTTGTTGATGACATTTGCCAACAAATCACTAAGAGTATATTTCTATCGTGTGTAACGTTCATCTAGTGAAGATCTAATACATATTAAGATCTATACGCTTGTACTAGTATATATGCATGTCAAAGTACAACTCAATGCTTATATACTTATGCGTTTGTATGCATGTGTGAATATATGTATACCTATAATATATGGGGTGTTTGCTTATAAAGTGTATGTGGGTGTATGCGTGTGACTGTGTGTTTGTGTATGTAATTATAGGGGGATCCGGGTATATTATCCATACTCGTACTGAACGGCATGCTGCGAACAAATTGAAATACTGTAAACACATAGTTAAGTCATACAGCATCATTTTATATTACCGCCATCTAGAAAGCACATCATGGAACATATGATGCGTATTTTCCATTTCCGAATTTACATCGCTTAAAGTCTAATGATACCTGAATGCTTGCAGTATAGCTGATTATACGCCTTCGACATGAAACATTCCATCCCCACCCCCACCCCCCACCCGGACCCGCCTGGCTATTCAGCACAATTTTATAATGAATCCCCAAAGCTTATTAAATAGATAATACATGTAATTAAACATTAACGGATTTCATTTATCGCTGTTCGTCCTGGTAAAAGAATTGATGTAGTCTACATTTACAGAATTGGGCCAATCCGTAATGATATGGACACGAGACCACATGTTCTCTCGTCGTTTTGCTAGCTCACGCAATGCGTGCATCATACACATGTATTTGGTTTTAAGTATCGAGTGGATTATTCTCGATACCAGGCTAGCACTAGTACTGAATCAGCGAAAATAAAGCGGGAGACTACACAGCCTGATAGAGAGATGAAAGGCGCTTATTGAGTGTCCCACTGAGCACATCTGGATAAGGCCATCCAACGGCAGACACTTCATCCAATCCATGTCGCTTCAAAGGTAGTAAAGATAATAGGAAATATACGTAAGCATCTGTACACCAATGCACGATGATTGGCATTTAGGATAATCCATAGCTGGTGTTCAGAGGTCTAGCGATTAGAACAGGACATATAAAACATGCATTTGGTCATATACTATTGTCATTTGGTCATATACTGTATTCATTTGGTCATTTATATAGTTTATGGATAGTTCATGGCAATGTACTTGTTATTGAATAATCGACGTTTCTCCCCTGTGGCATTAATATTCGGAAAGATGCCTATTCCAGACCTACCAAAAAGAACAGACAATCAGAAACCGTAAGCCATGACTATGATTACATTCTACATGTAACCCGACGAATTATACATGATTGCATGACCGAAAATGTAAAGTCTGCATCATTCACCAAAGTTGAGAAACATGGTAGGCCTGTATCTATCTCGAAGAAGGAACATTATCGACCAATAACAAACATCCTCCATCTGGCCCCGAGATTACGAAACTTCTTTGAGTACGATTTCATGATCATCGCAAAGTTTTGTTCACAAATCTTCATATAAAATTTTGAGTTGAGCATGAAATCGTACTGAAAAAGTTTCGTATTCTCAGGGCCTGGTGGTACAAATATGACACGGCGATATTTAAGTGTGTCTATATAGAGAAATACCTCGTCAATCCTATAAACAAGAACAGTGTATACAGAAGACTTGGATAATACTTTCACCAGCATCAGATCCTGGGTTCGAACCCACACCAGAGACCCAGTATCAAAATTCGCTGAAGTTACCTTTCCGACGCTATGATGATAGGAAGCACGGTCTGTGCTGTCCCTATCATTGGTTTATCACTACCAGTCTGTGCTTCGGGTGTTTCAGATTGCATCCTACTATATAAACGGACAAGGCATTACATGAGCGAAATAATCTTGAACCTCAACAGTATGACTTGAGTATGCATGCAAATCGACAAATTCATGTGCCATGTTAATATATCTATTCGTCTTTTCAAAAGTCATACTAAATATGAAATGTGTCTCGTAACTTTTCATGGCATTACCATTTCTCATCATGCCTCCGCATAACAGGAATTTTCGAACTTGAAATAGGGTCAGTACTGCACCCCATGTCATTAATGAAGACACGTGGTATCCAAGTATATATTGCCATGACGGTGTGGGCGGTGTCTGTTTAATGGCTCTAGCTTTCGCTGAGGCACCCATTATATTAGTCATGTCACTTATCAAACAGTCTGCGCCAGTCAGTTACTATTTCTCACCTTCATTAATAAGTACACACAATTACACACAGACTAAATATAAGTTGTTTTCTTTGTTTGTATTAAATCTGTCAACGTACAGAACACGGTTTCCGATTAATAGCGCTTTGTATCTCATGCATAGTGCCTTTAACGTACGAATTAATAGTGCGCTAGCCTATATACAGATTCCTAATTGCACTATTATACACGCACTATTGCAAATATTGGTTTAATTGTCGCATGAAAATGCCATTCTACTATGTGAATTATAACCGCCCAATTGTAAAGGATTCGTGCAGTCACTCTGATGTTATTTGTGAATAGTTTGTAGCAGTCGCCAGTATACTACTTTAACTTCTCTAAGCGTTCAAATAAGATACGGAGATCATTAGTTTGCAGTGATATAATATCAAAGGACCAGAGGTGGTTTTAACGTGTATATATTCAATTTTATATAATCTTATCTCCATCTCAATTATTATTATCTGTAACGAAACATACCATAGTCTCCATGAGATTCCATTTAATCCAACCGGCTGTGCATTGCGTAGAGATTTTATCATGCGATGTTATACTATGGCTGGCATTTTTGCTTTGGGAATTTGAACAATAGGAAAATATCAGTCCCTCCAGGATCCCAAAACCTAGCATCAATTGGATTGAATTCGTCGTGGCAGACAAAATTGTATAGGCAGTAGCATCACTACTTCAATGATCAGATAATAAGGCAATATGTTTTTACCATCAAGCATGGTCGTGTAATTATATGTCTGTGACGTGAATCGCTCTCTATCACATTAATATGTCTCGTGTCACTGCTCACTGCACGTTTCGATTATATCACCGCTCACAGAGGCTTGGAGGACTTCAATAGAAAACTAGTAGAATGTTCATATCTGACTTTTTTTTACACATTCCTACGGTGTTATTATCCAGTTCCGGGACAATCAATATCATGGGCTGCTAGTACGCTTCATATTTCCCACCATAGTCTGCACTGCTTTACTCCCGTACCGCTGTAGGGGTAGACATTGGCACCAAGATGGCAATATTCGACAGTGGTTGTTTTCAATAAATCAAAATTATATTTTATGAATCGAAATTGTAATAAGTAAGGAAATCTATATAAAGGATGAACATAAAGTACCTAAGGCCATTCTCGTGGACGAATTTCATGATAATAATAATAATAATAATAGTACTACTACTAATAATAATATGTATGTATACCGAGCTGGACTCCATGAACAAGGTGCGTGCTCAAAACGCTACACGGTTCGTTAACCAGTATATACGTAAAACGAAATGGATGTTCACATGTCTCTAATTATTCCGACAGTTACAATAGAACACTCACTTGACAAGCTTAGCCTTATAGCTCCCGTTCCAAATGCCAAGATAGCTACTGTAGCTATCTTGAACAACTTTTTACTTGGTTACAAATCTGCCGTAAATCTAACTATTACATACGTATAGGCGAAATCAACTCCTAACCCGATATGACGGCCAGAGGTTCTCGGCATACTGATCATCCTCTAAACACAGGCGCAGACGTAGCGTATGACAGAGACGTCACCTAGTCTGTGCCTTGAAGGTGCTTTGGATACATGATCAACGACAAATGAAGCTACAGTGCAGTAGCTACACAGTACGCCACATGGTTACGTCTGGAGACACGTACACATGTCGTCACCGTATACGTCCTCTTCTCGTCGACCGAAGTTTATATCCGTAATAAAGTAAGCAGTGATGTTGGAAATCTTGGGAATAATACCCTAAGATTATCGTAAATCTATGATAAAATGTTTACGATAGAATCGTGAAATTCCTATGATAACGACCACGACCGCTATGATAAGGCTTACGATCGATCGTAGATGTATAGCCACATATACAGTGTCCGACATTATCACATTAGATAAGCTGTAATCTTGTTTGTTGACGATTCCAGGATTAAGACAGATGATTTACACTTATTTCTGGATAGTTACTGCTATTTCGCCTCCCCCAAAATAAAACACCACTCACACACACACACACACACACACACACACACACACACACACACACACACACACACACACATACACAAAACACAGACAAACACACATAAACTCATTCGACATTTCGTATATGTAACAGACAGACGCACGCAAGCACACGCACAGACACACGCACACACACGCATGCATGCATACACACACAGACACACACACACACACACACACACACACACACACACACACAAAAAAAACACACATAAAAACATTCGACATTTCGTATATGCGACCTTGGATTATGTAGAGTTCATCTCTTCGCTACAGCTAATCCAGTTTTGGACAGCAATGTAATGGCTATCTTCGCTCCAGTCAAAGCGTATTCGTCTTTTTTTGGGAATGTAAATCTCCTTCGTGTATAAATGAATGCCCTAATCATTCAAGTCGTTGGTCAGGCTAACCAATCTGATAGCCGGATACTATTTATAGCAGTTTATATATTCAATGAGAAAATGTAAATAGGTTGACGACGACTTGAATACAGATGCTAGTGGATTTAACATTTACATTCATTTATTTTAAATCTACTAGATCAGAATTATTCTGAGGTACTGTATGTATGCTGCAACGATGTCGGCCAATCAATAATATCCTCTCCATGCCCGCACACACACGCACAAACACACACACACACATACACACACACACATACACATACATACATGCATACAGAACAGGCATACTCAAACCATCAAGACTAGGTTCATCAGAGGATTGTAAACCGCTGGACTTCGGGGGAACACGATATCGATACTCTACTACAGTGCTAGGCGATGTTAGATACCTGCTGGGGTATCTTTCCTGTATAACCAAGGCGACAGGATACCCTCGTAGAGAAAGGTTACCCCCTTGTGTCCAGGGGTAATTAGTATGGGCTTACAGCAGATATACCCCTACAGTTATCCAGAATGAGTTTATGCTTCCATCCTAGAACCAAGGGCGTCTGGCCAGGGGCTGTGGCAGGGGGTGCCACTTAGTCCAAATAATTTGACCACACAAAATACACATTAGTGTTTCCTAAACACTATGGTGGAGACGTCCTCACAGCTCGTGGCACACTCATATTATATCTCGACACAATTTAACGATTTCTTGATATGAAATGCCAGAATAACCCTGCATTACTTACAAATATACGTCATATTGAATTAATAATAATGTGCGCATTTATATAGAGAGCCAAATTAACTCTCGATGGAGTTCCCATAGCACTACGTTATACATTTGTTAGAATGTACCTTGATATCTTTAACTTTCATATACTATACCGTACATATATGTATGCCATCGATTGTTCATGATATTCTTGTTTCCAATTTCAGGTGAGTTCAACTATTGCTATCATTGATCAAGGGATGTGAGTAAAATTGATGTTTTCCTTGATATCTGTTAAACGTTCATGTTCGCGAAGGTTTTTTTGAGTAATCCAATACAACTGACATTTTAGAGAGGAACAAGATCCTTGTGCTTTTTTAAACATTTACACGCCAGGATCATAAGGTATTCGCAAATCAATAGATGTAATAAGACATGTAATATTTCTGAATAGAGGCCCATATGTATGATGTAGCTGTGTCTATAACATGCTACAATCTACCATCCTTCTCTAAACGGTACATTGGTTTTCACGACAGTTTACATTAGAGAAAACAATCAATACTTCAAGGCGACAACGTCAGAAATTAGGTCGCTATTGACAATGATTACTAGGCAAAGCAACCAACACCGTAGATAACGTTTAAAGTTGAGAGGGGTTAACATTTAAAGGTACTTGACATAGTATGTTTCAAAGACTATGTGTGTTTTCATATAAGTCTACTGTCTAGACGTACCAGTGCATGGGTGATTCTCACGATCTATAATGGCTATAATGCAATGCACTTACAATCGTCTATTCCTCGTAAAAAGAAACGGATCCCATGCACAATGCAATAGATTTGTAATCTAATGTTATTGCCATACCAGAGGTGGTCCCAAAGCGAATACAATAAGTACGATAACGACGGTAATAGCATTACGTAACACGTATCGATTATGTCGCAACATTTATCGATTATGTGTTATCTTTTATATCTACTGATGAATAGGCTTGGGCATTGAAGGCCGTAATACTTGTTAACTTTTACAGAATGTTATGGGTGTTTATGGCTTGATTACAACTTAATTAAATGAGAGAGCGAGAGAGCGAGAGAGAGAGAGCGAGAGAGATAGAGAAAGAAAGAAAAAGAGAGAGAGAAGAGGAGATGACAGAGAGCGACAGAGAGATAGAGGGGAGAGTGAGACAGAGATAGAGGGAGAGAGAGAGGGAGTGAGAGAGGATGGAGGGATGACGGATGGCGGGAGAGAGGGAGACAGACAGAGAAACAGAGATAGAGCGAGATACAGAGACAGACAGAGTGAGAGAGAGAGAGAGAGAGAGAGAGAGAGAGAGACAGACAGACAGACACAGAGACACACATAGAGACAGAGAGATAGATAGGAGAGATAGATATAGAGGGAGAGAGAGAGAGAGGGAGAGAGCGAGAGGGAGCGAGAGGGAGAGGGGAGAGAGGGGATAGAGGGATGACGGATATTAAGTAGACATAATAACCATGGTATATATGGCACACGTTCCTCGGAATAAACCATAGGCACTGATATAATATGTCATAATTTCTTATCATGTTTGTTAGTAGGCTTATTTTACAGTATAATGATTTTACCTAGTATCAGTAAGCATTTTGCTTTGTTTTCACTCCATCTATAAAGCAAAGTTGTCTGGACATCAATTTACTTAATTTTTATCACTTATGTTATTATTCAATTATCATTTTGTCTTTATGTACTTAATATAGACTCTATGTAATACTAGTATATTCACGGGACTTTGAAAAGTAAACGATACCACGATACCTTCATCCCAAGTAAGTGCGATGAGTAGACTTTATAGAGTGACTATTCGTGTGAAATTACAAAGACATGACCTTGACCAAATGGTCGTGGACATGGAATCAAACTGGCCTAATTGTTAGCCGTGTCTGTGTACGTGCCGTCTTGAAGCTTGTATTACTTTCTAAAGCAGCAAGCATTCTGCCAATGCCCAAACGTGTGCACCATTACAACATACCACCAAGTTTAAAAAACATTCAGTACGCTGATAATACACCCCTATTGATAACGTCTGAGGCACGCAGCGCTGATTGGATGGCCATAAAAGGACTACTTTGCGGAATTCGTTCCCGCGTTCGATTGAAATCCTGAAGATAGTGTTTAACGAAGGATGAACGTGTCTTCAGTAGCAGCCCAATAGCAGTATGACAGCGGATGATGTTACAATTAGAGGAATCGTGGATACCATGCATCTATTCCCAGGAACGGTGTAATTTTTTTGGCTGGTGTAAGCTTGAAATTTGTTACGGCTCTGAGGATAACGGCCCTGTTCGTTGTAGGGAGTCCTTGCCGTGTCATGTATATCTTTTCTGGTTCAAAGTGGAGGAGTGTGTGCCTTCAGTGCGTACTGATGACGACTAGCTTCTCCAGTGACCCATTTGAATCCCCTTCATAAACTTTCTAGGAAACATTTAATTGGACACATTCTTGAAAATAATACCGTGTTGTCGATGCTCTGATAGTCTTGCTTGTGAGGAGATGGGGAAGTTCTGGAAAAGCTGACGGTCTATTTTTATGGAAACGTTCTCGACAAAAGAATTTACCGGAAGTAACCGGAAATAGAAATGACCTTGTAGTTCGGTTAGGGAGACAGCTATCCTGTGGGACGTAGATGATTGAGTTTAGGTTCTGCTTGGCAGAGATCGGAAATCTATGCCGATGGTAGAAAGACGGAATCGCATGAACTGTTCCACTTCTAGATGGATGTGTTGAATAAAGGCGTCCAGGGCCATCACTGGACTCACTGGACATAACAAGACCGGAATTTAATTATTGATGCTATTTATACAAATAAAATATATCTGTTTCGTCCAAAGTTTCTGGTGACAAGATTAAGGCTTAATAGTTGGTTAGGCTAGTCCGAAGCAATGCTGGACATTCACATTAGGTTTATAATTTAAAAAGAAAACCAGAAATCTGTCAATCAACTTCATAAGTTCGTATGTATATTGGAGAAACATTATTTCAATTATGTCATATTGACTTATTACTCATCAAAACAATAACATGAGGCAAATGACTCTTCAAAGTCACTTCGTCAATGCATAAAGCGGATCACTGCCACGTCGTTTCTCAATAAATCATATCTGTTATTTGCTTAAATGATTTATATTTGCAGATTTGAGTGAAGAGCATAATAACGATCAATGCTTTTTGGATAAACATCAATAATGATGAGAGAGAGATAAAGAGAGGGAGAGAGAATGATAGAGAGAGAGAGAGAACGAGAGAGAACGAGAGAGAGAGGGAGAGAGAGACAGAGAGAGAGAGAAAGAGACAGAGAGAGAGAGAGTATGCATTATCAAACTGATATATAGTTTGTTGCCATATCGCTTCTATTAGTATAATATAAAATGAAATAGGTTTTAATTCAGAGTTTCTTTAGATTCAGCTAAGCATACATGTATAAAACCAACACCAATGAGTACTGTAGACAATATCAAGTTGTAATATTGGTTCTTACTTCCGGTATAGGGGACTTCATAATAAGATTCATGCGTTAGAACAACATCTATGTTCTTCGTTAAACCTCTTTAAATGTAGGCCGACACATGCCCTTGATGACTGGCAAAGACAAAAAACAATAGCCATCGATTAAGACGGATTGACACTACAACCTTTAATGTGGTACTTGATGTCGGGTGGGATAATTGTAAACTGATTAATGAGCTGTGCTTTGCATTCTTTGTTCTGTCACAGTTTCAGAGTTTTTTTTATTCCCCTTTTACCACCCACGGTGGTGTAAGAGTACAATAATATATTACATACATATAGCAATTGATTAGATACTAGTAATTCAGAATGGCTAGAAATGTTATGTGGCAAGCGCCGACATTACAATCTGTATAAAGTGGAACAGATTCTTAATTTCTTTCACGACAGATGTAGGTCTTTTGTATAGATTAGGGAAACAAATATATTTGCGAGCGATATATTTCTTTCTATCAGTGTCAAAGTATTCACATCTAAATAAATAATGAAATTCATCAGCTAAAACAGGTTATGGACGGGTCCTCTCATATTATTATTTTATTTTGTTTGCATTGGGGTTTTAAGTCGCTTTCAAGATTCTTTCACTTATATCACGCAGTAAACATGACTATAGTCCTCCATATACCATGAAGCTTGGCGTTGAACTCCTTAATCCACAGGCTAATTTTAGAAATTTCAGAAGTATTTCAAAATGTTATTATGTTATAACAATGTTTTTGTCCAATGGACATTTGCCATTTGGGTATCTTAAAGTACATGTGTACTGCATGGAGTATGTTGAAACATATTGTACCAAACAGTGTCAGGACTCTGTCACATATTTCACGGCTTGTCGTTTATGGCAGGAGGAAACCTGCAACATCAGTAGCGCTGAATGTTGCAGTATACCTGCGAGCACCGGCTGGTACTGGCAGACCAAGGATTATAACTGCATTGCCACGGTACAGATAGCGCATCCTATATATATCATAATCGCGTCAGAAAGGTGGGTTCCAAGTTCAAACTTTCTACCATAGGGCTACCACCCACCCATTCAATAAACCTAAACTACACTCTAGGATGTTGATAAAATGGAAAACAATTGACAGGGTGTGTGTTTATAACATCTACACAAGTGTTTCCTTTCAGATCAAACTATCCCGTTATTTTACAAGAGAGGTCAAATAAGGGATATGTACAGTTTGCTACACGTCACTTGACGTGAAGCATCTCATTCACCGTTAATTCTGGTGGTTAACTAACTATCCCTTTGTTGATTGGTGTTTTTCAGGGATTCAAATGCCTTATCCCCTTGTTGATTGGTATTTTTCAGGGATTCAAATGCCTTATCCCCTTGTTGATTGGTATTTTTCAGGGATTCAAATACCTTATCCCCTTGTTGATGGGTATTTTTCAGGGATTCAAATACCTTATCCCCTTGTTGATTGGTATTTTTCAGGGAGTCAAATACGTTATCCCCTTTTTGATTGGTGTTTTATAGGGAGTGTTTTTCTGGTGGATATTTTATTAGCGCTTTAGGTAATCAGAGACAAATGAAATGTGATGGTCGGATTGTTATTATATTTTACGGGGGGATTCATTATACGATCAAATTAATTAACTGTACAAATGTGGCATATAAACAGACGTGATGTAATACTTTTAACTACATAGTCATTTAAAATAGCTTATTATTCACAAAGATGGTAATATGTATCTGCCTAACAAATACACGATGCTGTTTTTCATCTTCGTCTAACGAATGCTTTAGACTTTCTAGCCCTTCTGGTACCAAGGAGCGTGATGGTTATCTGTATTACGTGGAACCTTTAATCGTATACATTTGGCAAACTTACTAATGATGAATTCAGTTAATAATAAGCAGATCGATCAAAGAAGTTGTCTGAACGGAATAAAATATCTTCATCTAAGGACGTTCCTCGTTAGAGCGAGTATCGAGTTATTATATGTATGCTTCTTCTAGTATAATCATCGTTATATGCATATTTATACTTCTAGTTGTATCGCCTGACCATATATAGTATTAGCTTTCCCTGGCGTGTAATACGAATGTTAAATTAATAATAATTATTAAAGAATACATTAGCATAACTAGAAACAAACGACATGAACTGTTTGGGTATCATAGTTGATACAGGTATTATTTTAAATTAAATATATATACATATATTTGTGTGTGTGTGTGTGTATGTGTTGTGTGCATGTGTGTGTGTGAGTGTGTGTGTGTGTGTGTGTGTGTGTGTGTGTGTGTGTGTCTTTTGTTTACGTAATGTAGATTAACTACGATAGGATATCTGTTCCTAAGGAAATGTTTTCGTCAAAAGTATTTTGTTCACTTGAATATTACGTGCACGGTTGTCAATGAATAAAAGACAATCAGATGAAAACTAATGATGATTTAATGAAAAACTATCAAATATATATATAGTATGATTGATATAGACTATAGTATTCAATTATTGAATAACTACCACAATAATATATAATATATACAGTTGATACTATCACTTGCTTACAATACAATAATCATTGTCAAATTCAAATGTTGTTATTATGTTAATAGTACACGAATGAATGGTATTACATCGCTGTGGGAATGTTTCACCCAAATGCGAAGTTTAATTAATAACTATAGTATAGCGCTTTTATCACAGATTAAAACGTTACCGCAAGATGAACCAAATATGCTCACACTACTTGACAATATACCATACGATCATGACTGAATAGAAATGCTTAAAATGCCGAGTGCTACAAAGGCGTCAATCTCCTATCAGCTCCAAATGTGGGCTCGCTCTGGCGCAATCAAAATGAAATACTGTATACGCATGCGCTGGCACTGGCACTGTTTCTGCTTCGCGGAATATACAATTACCATAAAGCTTTAGTTTTGCGTATATTCAATGTACCAGTTTACTTCGCGGATTTCGCGCTATCATTTTACATGTACTTCGCGGAATCCTTCTCTTCATTATATTTTACATTTGCTAATAAAACAAATAACCGGACAACAATTACATGATTTTTCTTGTGTTGTAGGCCTATAATTAAATTCTTATTCTTAAGGCATAAGATATGCCATGGAAGCATACTTGTAGATCTTCATTGCTGCACCCTACTAGATTCTTCTTAGTAGCATATTTATTCTATGTATTTTAATTCTATAAGTGTTCATACTTAAGGTGGACTCACACGGGTCGATCGGTTTGAACGATGCGTCGAATCTCACAGCGACAGCGTACATGCGATACGATTCATAATTCCAATCGACGGATTGCAACGACCGAGATCCCCTAACTAAAACAAGTTCAACTCGTACAACCAATCGAACCAGACTCGTCGTACAACCGATCGACTCGTGTGAGCAAGCCTTTACTCCCATCCTGTGATACATACGTGATGCCTATTTGTGTCAGCTTTTAAATGAATCAACCTTTCTCATTAATAGTCGGTACCCACCTACCCTTGGTACTTTTGTTAGGTGTCTCCACGACAGTGTGCGGGTCCTAATTGGCCAGATTACTTACACTGGGGACAAAAGAGGCTATCTCTGCAATAATAAATCTTCATTGGAGCTAACACCATATGCTCTGTCCAGCTAGATCAGAGTACAAGTACGCACATCATCCGGAGGACACAGCCTGTCCTGGACATCAGATCCATCAGTATTAAAGTGTGACACATGATATTCCCACGATGGATTAAATACATCTACCTTAGTTAATAGAT
>JAUTBT010024580.1:0-20167 GCA_032361225.1 Lepetodrilus schrolli
AGGATGATAACTGCATTGCCACTCTACAGACATCACATCCTATCAATATCGCGTCAGAAAGGTAACTTTCGCGAACACTGATGCCGGGCACCCCGGGGCGGGATTTGAACCTGGAACCTTTGGCTCCGAAGTCCATCTGTTCTATTCCAAACTACATGTTAACCCTCGTACGGATGAACCGTGTTTGGATATTTTTATAAAAATAAAATTACAATAAGGGTTAAAGTGGCATGATAATTTTTGCAAGAGATCAAAAGTCACTACTCAGGTTAAATTACATATTTCCCCGACAACTAAAACGTTTTTCAAATGTTTTACTAATCTATAAATATCTGTATCTCCTAATTTCCTAAGATGATCTTATCACTTTTCAAATGTACATAATTACATAGTATTATTGCTATGCAAGCATATTTTCATGATTAAATAGGAGTCTTTCAGTATATCTTTTTTTCTCCAGAAGACAGATAGGTATACAGAAATACGTGTTAATTAAATATTTATTATAGTTTTTCCTTTCTTCTTGGCAATTAATCCTCCCACTTTAACATAGATGTGTTTTCAGGGCTTTGCGGAAAGAGTAAAACTTGATATGGCAGCCCACTACAGGTTGATAATGGATATTGGAGTTCGGCTTCAAGGGAACTGCGAGAGTTTCCTTAAAAATACAGCAAAAGTACAATGATCTGTATAAAGACTGTTTCAGTAAAAACATAAAGGACGTATTTTGAGTATTATCTTCTTGCACTAAACATCCTTCGCACTCAACCTACATTTTCACTTGTAAACTTGATATAATAATGTTTGTCTTTCAGTATCCTTGTTTTACGTTTCTGTTAGATTAAATTCACACTTACGCATCATTTTAACGTTCTTTTGTCTATTTGAAATCACTTTAAAAACAACATTTGTAAGTGTTTGATGCATTGCCTACTTTTTGGACAATTACCCATTGTGTTTTATTTCATGAAGCCCCATGATGACATAGGATAGAACAGTTCGAATTTTGATGGTAGCTCCTAATTAACACGATTTATTAAAATTACGTGTATAAGTACAGATTAGGATTGGAACATAGAGATGCATCGCAGCACACCATTGGGGTGCATAATAAACCAATATTCGAGATACATGTACAGTGCGGCGCTTCTTGACATATGCATTTTTGCATAACTAACGTTAAATTTTACGTTGGCTCACTATTATTAATACGTCTTTTTCAACGTTAGTTGACCCAGCCTCATCAGCAGAACATCGTCTTCGCGACCGGTGGTAGAGACTGTATATTGGTTCTTCGCAGAAAACGATTCAGTTATGATTGTGATTTCAACCGTGCTCGCTACGGTGGTTTCTCAGACATTTTGTGGGGTGCCATCTGTTCTGGACATAGTGTCCTACCTGTAATCTTGGAAGCAACGGTACATTTCGTGGTAAATGCCCCACAACGAGGCCCTACATCAATGAAGTCATGTAGTCTGTAGTTGTTCCATTCTTGGAGGGTCAACGTCAGTCGGTATTCCAGCAAGATAACTCGACGACTCACACTGCGCGATTTACACAGTATTTATTGGCACGGAATAACATCAATACAATCGATTTGTATGCGTTTAGTCTTCATTTAATTCCAATTGAGCACCATTTAGACAAAATTGAACTTATGATACATCAACGTCATGTGTTGCCATTAACGTTGCAGGAACCTCGTGATGCCGTCATTTATGCACATGACACTATCCCTACAGCCTTCATATGGAACCTGTTTTAGTTTATTGAAACGACAATGTGTCGCAGTGATCGAAAGCAACGGTGACCAAACACGTTACTAACTTTATCTATCAATTCATTAACGAATTGTAGTTACTCCTGACCAGAAAACCATGTTTGTTAATTGAAATAATACACTTCCTCTGTTGACGTATTCATATTCACAATGAATTATTTATGAACCGAAAAATCGCCTGCGAAATATCTGTTTAAAAATTAGCATAGTCTATGGTGATATGCGCACTTCGCGTTTCTTTTGTCGCTCAGTATACATTAACGTCTACATACATTCGGATCGACCAAGCGGCATCCGCAGATTATCCAAAATTAAGGATCGACTGATATTTTATGCGGAAGCTTTCTACCAAATTTCGGAACTCGGCTTGAAGAATCGAGTACCATTCTTCTTCCAATTTGTCTGAAAGTCTGAGACGTTACAGAAATGGGCGAACATATCTCGAAATATTCTGGCCCAGCTATTACCAGTACGATTTCATGCTAAACTCAAAGTTTTGCTCACAAATCCCCATATAAAATTGGAACGAGGATGAAATCGTACTAATTTTTTTTCGTAATATGGGGGCCTGATCAGAAATGATGTAGATTTATATTTCTTAAATTAAAAATTACTAGCGGAATCTCATGACCTTTCTACCATAATGGTAGCCTACCACCTATACGAGCATATCATTTCGAGGTGTCGCAAAGTTTGTTATATACGATTATATCTACATTTGTAGATCTAACAAATAATCAGTAATAAACATGCGTAGATTTTGTCACGTTAGCAGTATTAATTTCTTCGGAAGCTAGATCTTCAGTCTTGCGTTACATTTGTTGCGAGAGGGCAGGCCATCGTTTCTCGAATAGTCCGGAGGCTTAAGGCCCATTTTTAGCACTTTGTGATACAAGCATGACATTTGGCATACAGTTACTATACCCCATAGTGATTCATTTCAAAACGGGACCCTAGCTGCATTTGACCTCTGGCGGCCATAGCGGCCATATTTTAAACTGGCCGATATGCTAATCTCTATGTATTATATCTTAGTTACTAATAAAGATAGGGACTCGGTATTAGCGTCTATACTCATGTGTTCAGGGTCAAGGAATCCAAATATAACAAAATGTTCAAGTGTCGGCTATTTTGTTTTTCGATATGGCCGCCATTTAAATGAATTTTCGCAATATCTCGGCTAAAAATAATTATATAGACCTATTGTTTGCGTCTTAAGCAATTATCTAATACACAACCACTGAATTCTTATTTCACAAATGTGGCTTCAGGTGGCAGAGAAGCACCATTGACCATGTCGTTCGTTTGGAATCATTCATACGAAATGGTTCTATTAATAAACAGCACGTGGTGTCTCTTTTTCGACTTGGAGAAGGCATATGACACCACGTGGAAAGAATGTATTTTATCCGATTTACATGATTTGGGATTTAGGGGGCGTATGCCTCATTTTATTAACAGCTTTTTACAAAGCCGTGAATTTAAGGTTCGTGTCGGGTCTACCCTCTCGGATTCTGTTGACCAGGAGATGGGTGTCCCACAAGGTGCAATATTATCTGTCACACTATTTAGTATCAAAATCAATAACCTTGCCAAGGTTCTGAACGATAACATTGATGGTTCACTTTTTGTGGACGATTTTAGTATTTTATGTCGTGGTTCAAATATGTCTACAATTGAACGCCAATTGCAATTATGTCTCAATAAAATTCATCAATGGTCTACTGAAAATGGTTTTCGATTTTCAAAGGCCAAAACTAATGTAATACATTTTTGCAATAAACGTAAGTTACATAATGATCCGGAACTATTTCTGGATAAAACTCCATTAAAAGTTGCCAAGGAGGCCAAATTCCTTGTCAAATGCAGCTGGGGTTTTGAAATACATCACTATGGAGGTATAGTAACTGTGTACCAGATTTCATGCTTGTATAAAAAAGTGCATGAAATTTTGCTAAGCCTCCGGACTAGAAGCTCTAGCATCTACTACGAGGCCGTAAGCACTGTCGTAGCGATCGCTAATACATGGTGATCGGGCACTTACGAGAGCGCTATGGTCTCATAGTGGATGTGAGAGCTACGTGAAATGATACCCAGGCCGCAATAGTAGCGGTAGCTGCCTCATCAACGGCACTCACAGGCGTTGGCCTATTATTTCCCGTGAATCTCGTGCTAAGGCACTTAGGGAAGGCCCGTACGCTTGCACGTGGTCTATTTCTCTGCGCACCGGTCTTGATGGGACGTTGTCGTCTGCGCGTCGAATAATCCTTCGGAGGGAGGGATCTGATGAGGGATAATCGTCGCGAACGTAACTCGTGTTGCTGTCTAGTACGTGCTGGATAGTGTATACAGGCGTAATGGGTCCAGAGAGGTCTTGAACAGAGGCAGATGTCGTAACGTCAGGTGTAAAACAATTGTTGTAAATAGAATACGATGTTTCGCAGTAGCGCCCGGTGCGGTAGTGGCCGTTACATGGACCCCAGTCAGATGTGGGTTTTGTAGAATTTCTCTGAAAAAAACGGGATAAAATATAAACTTGATAATATTTAATTTAATTAAATAAATAAAAATAATTGAGTTTTAGAGCTGCTTTCAAGATTCTTTCACTTATATCACGGTTTTCAGTTTGTTTAGGACAGGAGGAAACCCGCAACATCGAGATAATATATCCTCCGATTACCGGCTTTCAATAAAGTATGCGTAGATCGATTCATTTCGTGAAATAAATAAAACGAAATCTAAAATTTGTAGATCCTACCTTAGAAATTTATCCCATGAAAAAAACACTGATCCGAATGAAAACAACACTAGATGAAAAGCGTGGCCGAAGTTTGACTCATTTCCTGTACCGGAATCACAGTCACCTGTATTCAATAATTCTGATAGGTTCGCAGTTACAGTGATTTCTCGGTTTGGTAGGACCCATCATGTATGAAAGTACAGGACATTCTGTTTATGTGCTATTCGTGATTTATGATGATGCATTTTCTACTATACATTAACTCATTCCACACGTTTCGTTTGAAAATAGCGGGAAATTCGGTTTTAGTTTTATCGATGTTTCTAGAATTTGTTTGCGAATGATCTACCTGGCAAGCCCGTATTATTGATTGTAGAACATGTCTCGCTATAACGCGATAAATCCGTAAAACTCGAAATATCGAAAATAGGTGTAACTGGTAACTTTTCACTTACGTCTACATCTATGGCTGCTACAGCATATGGTCAGTACTTATCACCGGCTTGCCGGTTTAAAGCAGGTTAAAACCTCCAACACCAGTAGCGATGATTATTGCAGTCAACCTGCGGGTATCCGCTCGTACTAATCAACCAAGAATAACTGCAGTGAACAGTGCATTTTATAATGAATACCTCGGAAATGTCACTTCTGTTGCTACTTGGCTGGGTTCGAACTCGAGTAGTTTGAATTAACCCACCCGTTCTTATCAGAAAATCTAACCCCAGATAGTCAATAGATACCTTTAGTTTTCCCGACGTTCAACTTCAAACTCGAGAATTCCTGGCAGTGCGTATTACATCACATAATTGTGTTGATTACGTGATATTGTTCCCGTGTTCTAACTTACACTTCTACCTGGGCAAGTATGTCAAATATCATGTGATCAACCAAATTATGTGACGTAATACGCAGGAATTATCGCGTTTGAAATTGAACGCGTAAAAACTAAAGGTTTCTAATGCTATTAGAAACTTGTTCTTCATATTTTACGTAATTAACAACATCGAACAACTTACGCCGTATATAAGCCTAAAATACGAAAGTAAATTCCCCTATTTCCATTAATTATTCCAAGATGTGTATGTATCTATGGCTGTCATTGGAGTATACTCACAAAGCCGTATCGTGTGCACTGGACAAGGCCGACCACCAGTAGTAGAAAGATAGGAACGGAGACCATCCCCCAGCCCAGACCCTGTGCCCAGAGAGGGAAGGTGTAGCTCCCGTACACCGCAGGCGTGTAGTTAATGGCGGATATTACCAAGATGAACTGGAACCAAATATATATATTTTTTTTAAATTACAAATTTTAAAGTAAAGATGAACCAGAACAGATTGAAAGACCATAGGTAGGCCTACATGTTTTCCTGTTTGTTGTAGCCCACGTACACTAGTTTGCATTATGGTACAATATAGAAAAGTAGTATTGTATAGTATCCCGTGAGTTACACACGATGGCTATAACTGCCTATACTGCTCCCCCCCTCTCTCTCTCTCTCTCTCTCTCTCTCTCTCTCTCTCCCCCCCTCCCATTCTCTCTCTCTAGCGCATGTACTAGGAATTACGACTTTCTATAGTGATATGGTAGTTCTTTGAGAAAGAGGTGTACTGTTATATATTGCACCAATAATGCTTGCTCTGGGCCTTGACATAATTCCTATCCATTAGGGGAACATGACTATTTCAGAACTATACGATTGTATTTTAATGAATAATGTCCATCATTGGAATACTAGCTTGTACCTACCACTATTGTGAGCGGCGTTAGTGCAAACCACGTGACCACCCAGTACATGTTTGGTTTATGTCCGATCATCATTTCAATGTCTTTCATGAAGTTCTTTATACCTGAAAGTAAACGTTAAACCATCGATGAAGATAAGCATGTTCATACGCGTTTGCACTGACGTATTCCTACGCTGTTTTAGTGAACAGTCGCAAATAGTACGCTGTTGCGGATATGATCAAGAATTGTCTGTACGGGTGGTAAACATACCCTAGATATCGCTACAGGACACCCATAGAATATACACGTTACAGCATTTCTTCTAGGCATTCCATACTAACATCTTGATTGTGCAATAACGTGTGACCAGTCCCATTCACCTTGACTAAAATACGTTCAAGCAAACAAACTTGATTTGTTTTTCAATTACACGATGACTCGCTACAACCATTCCCACATCTTGATATCGTCCAGTGAGAAGATGGCCTGAGAACAATTCGCCCAATCTCGACCAATGATATGATAGCCTGACATAACAGACCAATCACCGCTCTCATATTCCCGCTCATTGACCAATGAGATGACAGTCTGACCAAATAACTCACGATGACAATGCCTCTCGACCAATGAGAGGATAGCTTGACAAAACAACTCACCGTACACATACATTAGACAGATAATCTCCATCAGAGCGATAATCATAAGGTTGTAACTTCCGCTGTACCAGTCCATCAGTGTCAGCACGTAGACGCCTCCCTAGAAACATTGACAATAACTTAGCAGGAAGTGCTTCCTATTCATAAACCTCTCAGATATAGATGAAACAAAATCTAAGGAAACATTCATAGTGTAGTATGGTTGTTTTTACAAGCCCAATACACGTTGGGCGCCATTGTAACTAGTCCTGGTCAAAGACCTTTCGTTGCAATTTAGTTTAAAATAACGTAACATCGTGATCGAATACAGTACGTTCTAGTCAGTTATCCTAAAATACCTCAACTATTTTAGTCTGCTATGCATTATACATGTTGCCGCTCATTCGCTAATTTGCATAACACCGTTTATAATCACTAAACTAATACAGAAACATACCCAAATAACAAATACAAAATGAACTCTGACCATCGTGACCGAGCATTTTTTAAAGGGTTTTCGCCTATTCTCACACTGGAAAGATCTATTACGCCGTTTCATGCTGGAGTCATAGCTTCGAGATTACGATACCTTTTTTTAGTACAATTTCATGCTCAACTCAAATATTTGTTCATAATAGATCCCCATATGAACATGTATCTTGAGAATTAAATTGTATTCAAAAAGTTTCGTAATCTCTGGACGTGTATTGCGAGTCCAATACTCTATACCCACTTATAGCCTAATCCGCTGGCCGGGACCAATGAAGATCAATTAACATCACTCACCATGACGGCTATAACGGCAACGTTGTACAATGTTAAAGATGTACATAATATCAACCGGTGTACAGGTGTTTAGGTTACCTTCATAATCTGAGGAATTCCCAGAAGGAGGCCGACTAGGCAACAAGCAAATGTGAAGGCCGTTTTGTGCTTCCGTAGAGTGTTTGGAAAGATGTCTACTATCCCACTAATCACAGTCTCCATCATAGCAAACTGGAACCAATGTATACAAGAGATATAACGAGATTGAGGCATCCGCTGCACTACATGGGTATAGATCCTATACACATAGCGTGTAGGATGCAGTACTGGGCATGTAGCTTGTTGTTTCAAATAGTATTATTCCCCTACCACCATTTGGTATTACAGCTTCTAAACACTTTCATACCCGCGTTTGCCTAAATGGTTCGTACTGGTAGTCCTGTCGTAAATGTATAACGATAGCGAATGCCCTTATTTACACCTAGACTACCGTACACTCCGTCGATAAACATTCCTGACATGCGTTTCACGAACGTGTAGTATCTGTAGTCAAATCGAATATAGAAATTTATGTAATTTCTTGATACATAGTCAAAGCACAGCGTACACTACGGAATACAATCATGGATGAAATATATTCAACAAAATTAATTAAGGGTCAGTAAGGCTTTTTTTTATATATACAAATTTTAATTAGCGTTATATTATTTTTTGAACGGAGAAATTCCAAACGTCTACAGGCTCCAGGTACTCTTCAAGAACTTGCAGACCCATTGGAAGAAAATATGCCATCAGATTCCTCAAGCGGAGTTCCAAAATATGGTAGAAAACTTCCCTACAAAATATCCGCAGGCTCTTAATTTATTTTGTTGAGTATATGTTAGATTCATGCTATGAAGATTTATATCTTTTAAATGCAAGTACGTCAACAACTATTTATAACCTGACTGTCCAGTCCGAGGGTTATGATCATCAGAAAGAAGAGGAGGGCCCACAGCGACGAGACCGGAAGTCGTGCAAGGCCTTCTGGGTAAGCAATGAAGATCAGTCCTGGACCTGAACATCAATATGTGAGGTATATTATTTGAACATGTACACGGCCTAGGGTTACTAATATACGAGAAATTTCAACTCGGAAATTTACGTCCCGGTAACTAATAATACTAGACATTTTTAGATTTTCCACGTTCACCTTCAACGCGAGAATTTTTGCGTATTAAGTCACATAATGTTGTTGATCAAGCATTATAGGACCTACCGGCTGATACTGACAGACTAAGGATGATGCTATCTGTATTGCCGGTGTACAGACAGCGCATCCTATCAATATCGCGTTAGAAAGGTAACTTTCGCGAACACTGATGCTGGGCTCCCGGTGTAGGATCGTAATATATTCAACTTAAGACAGTAATATATACCATCTTCGCACTGTCTTACCTTGGTCCACAACCGTCGTAATATCCTGATTTGTAGTATGCGCTATGAATCCTAACAGAGAGAAGATGACAAATCCTGCAAATATGCTGGTGCCACAGTTGATCATTGTAACCAGTACGGCGTCTCTGTTGATCGTAGCAACACAGAAAAGTGTATTATTAACCTTATTATTGTTATTATTATAATAATAATTATTATAATCATTTGTTGGATTTGTGGTTTTAAGGTGATTTCACTCATATCACAGCAGGTTTTGTATACTAGTACATTTTAAAGGCATACACTCACGTTTTATTGACATATTTCATTCTCAAAATATTTTACCTCAAAGTATTACATTTTATTTTTCGTAATTTTTCGTAAGTATATTGGGCAACAAGCTACAGTTCCCGCATGTCCAACTGGTTTTCAATATTTTATATGTTAATTTTTTTTTTTATCTCGACAATATTTTACTCGTATCTCTTGTAAACATCCATCCTTGTAAGCAGTTTTGAATATTTAATTGTTGCAATATAATAGTATTGTCTTCTATAATCAGCAAAATAAATTAAGGGCCAGCAGATATTTTGTGCAAAAGCATTTTCTACCAAATTTCATAACTCGGCTTTAGGATCTGGTGCAATTCTTCTTCTAATGGTTCTGCTAGTTCTTTAAGAGTACCTAGAGCCTGTAGATGTTTAGAAAACTTTCGTTGTTAAACTAATATACAGCTAAATATATATGTCCATAAAGGCTACCGGCGCTTCATTAATTTTGTTGAGTATATATACCTACTCACCTGTAGCAGTTATTCTTGAATTTGTTGTAGCTGGACATGGTAGGCAGGGCTCCAAACCCCACACCAAGAGAATAAAAGATCTGAGTGGCAGCATCACCCCACACCTATACAGTAAAGCAATATGCGTGATAAAAGATTTCAGACTAATACGAATGTCAAGACACAGCAAACACATAATAGCGTTATAGAACGTTATTACAACGTTGTGTGAATGTTACGTTATATCAGTAACATTCCCACAACGTCCTAATAACGCTGTATAACGTTATGTGTCTGCTGGACTGGCCCCCGTTCCACAGAACGATTGTAGCGCTACGAGAGTCGTAACTCCTTGTTAACGTATGGGAGTTACGACTCTCGTAGCGCTACGATCGTTATGTGGAACGGAACTCTGTCCTGCGGTTCACGAAAGAGTCATATCTGTAGTCTGGACCTAAGTAGAAGCTTACGTAACTTCCTGCTATAGTAAAGTATGGCGCAAGCCATGATTTACCCCTGGCCCCCGTTTCACTACGGCCTCCTAACTATTTAGGAGCTCCTAAACCAATCCTAAAGGTTATCAGCTCGTAACAAGTGTTTCACGACGACGTCACAAGTCTTATCCATTCTGAAATCGACATCTAACTTAGAAGGTGATAAATTGGGTCATAAAGTTAGGAGCTCCTAAATTTAGGATGTCGTTCTACAAAGGGTGCCTGGACTACAGTACGACATTTTTGTGACATCTAATGCTAATGAGAACCTATTTCGGAAGTTCGATCCCAATATTCGTGGAAATTGCCATTCCAATACAATCATAACATGATGCTCTGTCTGTACTGTCACGGTGCTGTTATCGTCATTGGTTCGTCACTACCAGCTGATGCTTGTAGGATTAGGAGTTCGATCCCAATATTATGGGAAATTGCCATTCCGATACGATCATAACATGATGCTCTGTCTGTTCTGTCAGGTGCTGTTATCGTCATTGTTGATGCTTGTAGGTATACGGCAACACTCATCGATACGTAATATATTCACCTATAGTAATATAGTAATATATACCATATTATCGCTATTTTACCTTGGTCCACAACCGTCGTTAATATCCTGAGTTGTAGTATGAGCTATGAATCCTAACAGAGGGAAGATGACAAATCCTGCAAATATGCTTGTGCCACAGTTGATCATTGCAACATGAGCCATACCTTGGGTTCCAGGAGTCTGCTAGGTTGTGGCACCACGTAGAACAGGATTCCTTTCATGTATCCCGGCAGAGTGAGGCCTCGCACCAGCAGAATGACCAGAATGACGTATGGGAAGGTGGCAGTGACGTATACAACCTATTAGACAACCCATAAACACACTGGTCACACACTGGTCACACAATGGGTGAAAGATCCCTACAGATCTATACGTCAAGCGAAGTTCTTCACTCATTCTTTTCACAATTCATGCAGTACAGCTGAAGACAATCATTGATGGATCCCACAAAGGTTGAATACATAGAGATTAATACACGAGCTAGTGTGGCATATTGATTTTACGAAACTAGTGTAGTAAAATCAATATGACACACTAGCGAGAGTGTTAATTTCTTTATCCAACAACTTTTGAACGGAAATCCATACAACTCAAACGTATTCTCATGTGGAAGTCAAATAGGGAGTGGTGGATGAATACATCCCCCCACCGCCCCGACCGTATCAACCAATGTATCAACCTATCACGACATCCTTGGTCTTGTCAGTCCCAGCCGGTGTTCGCAGGTTTACTGCAACATTCAGCGCTACGGATGTTGCGGATTTCCTCCTGCCCTATAGTGACAAGTCGTGATATAAGTGAAAGAATCTTGAAAGACCCCACCCCCAAAAAAAAACCCAACAACAACCAGCCAATGAAAATCGTTCCAGATGTTATGCACTACTGAGCAAGATATGATATGTATGTCATGAGTTATCTTGAACCATATGTTGGATAATAGCGTATACGGAATCCTGTCGATGTTCCTGTAACCCTCTTCTAGCTGGAGGCAATGATGGATGCCACGAAGAGCTGTGTCTGTGCCTAAATCCAGCAGCGATAGAGTTAAAGTTGGAAATAGTGATTCTGTTCTTTTCTCTCTGATTAACTATATTTTCGTTTTATGTGTATAACTGCAAGTTTACGGTTTGCATCGCTTAATACGATCATCCGCGGCTGTCCTACTTTCACTAATTTAATTCAAATAACTGTTACACCTGGATCGGTTATTTCTTATCGATTTTTAATTTTAAATAAATTTATATTGCGCCAAATCCACGCTCGAAAGCATGCTCATAGCCCTACATTATTACCCCGATCAATGGATCTGTGTACACTCAATTCTTTTTCAACTCCCTGTTACAAATTCATAGTAAACTCTTCACCTTCCCCGTCGACTTGATTCCTTTCATGAGACAGAAGAATACGAGAGTCCAGGACACGATCAAGGTCACAAAGAGCTTCACACTGATGCCTCCCAGATCACCAATACCAGTAGACCCCTCCAGCCCCAGAACAAACCGACTGCAACAGACATAGCCTATAATACTGTGAACATTTTTATTGCGCCAAATCCACGCTCGAAAGCATGCTCATAGCGCTACATTATTACTCCGATCAATGGATATGTGTGCCACCCTTCTCAACTCCTTGGGGTGTATGTAACCAAAACTGCCGTTCAACGCAGCTGGTTAAATAAAAAAATTGAACTTGAACATGAAATCGTACTCAGAAGTTTCGTAATCTCGAGGCCTGGGCACGTTGTATTCCTACTATCTCCATTAGGAATACGTCCACATAACGCTGACAAATACATCCTCTAAAACATAGGGCCAGTGCCTCCTTATACGCCTCTGAGACATAGTGTATGAAGGAGCTTAGTCTGACTCTCGAGGATGCGGTAAATGACCCATGGTTATTTTAGTTCTATTTGCTAAAACGAATGGATAAATCTACTTCAATTATTATTATTATTATTATTATTATTATTATAAAATAAATAAACAATAATAATAATAATAATATGTTTTTATTTCTATCTGCCAACTAATGATAATAATAATAGTAATAGTAATAATAATAACATGACATTTATATTGCGCCAAATTCTTACTCGAAAGCGTACTTATAGCGCTACATTATTACCCAGTGTCAATTGATCAGCCTGCACTCTTCAACTTCTGGGGAGTAGACATGCGCTACTCAAGTCAAGTCAGTCACCATATAGACATGGACGGGCATATTGTGTTACCTCCAATATTCAGCACTGGGAGACGTGTAGACTGTTTTACAGTCGTCGAATAGCTTGTCACTTAGGAACGTGGAATTGATGTCGTCGAATCCTGGCAATGTAGAGTTCCCTGTCGCTAAGTCTTGCACACAGCTACTGTTGTAGAGGTTATCTGAAATACAAATAGCATTATAGATCTACATAGGTTTACATGTAATGTGTAGCTCGATTATTTTGGTATGTATACACATTTCAGTAAGTAAATTAGTAACGGTTATTTATAGACCTATCACCTATCAGATTCTGTTTTGCGTTTCACGAAAGGGTCGTATTGTAGACCGGATGTACGCCAAAGCTTTAGTATAACAGGAAATAACGTAAGCCTCATCGAAGCTATCGTATACCTAGCGTTATAGCCTTCGTGGAGGAACATTTGATGATCCCGAAAGAGTCCAATGGTCCTCCGCGAAGGCTTAACGATGTCGTTCACTTATCTAGCCCCCGTTGCACAAAACGATCGTTGATCTGCGAGAGCCGTAACTCCACGTTATGGTATCGGGGTTACGACTCTCGTCGTTCTGTGGAACAGGGGGCCTGCTCTCCAATTTTTCAAACTCACCGTATATACTATAAAGCTTATCCGTCTCGTTGAAACCGCTATAATCCGGAAGTGGTTCCGATCTGCACGCGAGTGTGTTCCAGCCGTTATTGCACGAGGCCCACGGAACATCACGGTCCAGGTTGACAAGGGAGACAAACATGTAATACATCGCGTACGTGATGATGACGTTGTAATACACACATACCATGGCGCTCACAGTTACCATGGCAAACCCGATACCTGTCGAAGTGGATTGAATATGGGAAATAAGTATAGTAAAATCTGATTACATTCACCATAAGCACAGAGAACATGAAGCAAATGGTGCCATCATCATTTATCATTCAGTATATTGAATTCATGTACGTGATTTATCATTAATTAATGCTCTCACATTATAGTGGACGATACTTGCAATTGCTTTAGTTGTCATACTAATATATATCAATATAGAAAAATTAACGAATACTATTAACGAAAAATTAACTAACAGTATATAATATAACTAGATGCCGTCATTTTATTTACAATGTACGCCAAACGACGTTTGTGGTGCGTCTGCATATAGTGTACTTATGTATTGCTATACTCTCTTTTGAAAATTAGTTCTCGAACATCCATCCATGATGCTTAATGCAGCCATTTGGTGAAATAATACTATTTTATTGATAGTTTCTGACCAAGTACAGAAACCAGGATACGTCGCTCAACGTCTATCACACTAAGCAATGTAGAGCATACTTTCTTTTGATCGTCGGTATGTATCACACTGCACACGTTATCTGTGCATATAATGGTGGTATGTCATGTTATTTTCGTGCTTGTACCTGTGAAGATGGGGCTGACTTTCCAGACTGTAATTGGTCCTTCAGATGCAAATTGCCCGACAGCAAGTTCCATGAAGAACAAAGGCAAGCCTGCTATGACCAGCATGATCACGTATGGGATTAAAAATGTAGCTGTAGACAGAAGTATACACACTGTGTCAATAACGCTTTGTAAAAGGAAACACCGATATGGTTATTAATAAGTGTACATCATAACCACGTTGGATGATGTGAAGAAAATGTTGCATAAATAAATAATACATCGTTTATTATGAAACCTTACAATACCCTGTTCCATTCCTTGTTCCATTTGAATTGTATTTCATTGTTAGGACAGCTTGTTAGAATAGTATTTCTTTGGAGTTTTATGGTACAAGCCAATGAAGTTACCGTACCACTGGCAACAGGAATTACAGGGAATCGCTTCTATTCATGATGTTCTCGTATTCACTTGAGACCACATATTTTTTTGAATTGGTGTTTAGAGCCGCTTTCAATATTATTTCACTTATATCACGACTGGTTAGCTTAGGGCAGGAGGAAACCCGTAACATCCGTAGCGTTGAATCTTGCAGTAAACCTGTGAGCATCGGCTGGTACTGACAAGACCAAGGATGATAACTGCATTGCCACTCTACAGACATCGCATACTATCCATATCGCGTCAGAAAGGTAACTTTCGCGAACAGTGATGGCGGGCCTCCGGGGCGGGATTAGAACAAGGAACTTTTGTCTCCGAAGTCCAACGTTCTACGACTGCGCTACCACCCGCCAAGAGACCACATTAATATCGTATCTATCTTGTTTTCTGAGCAGAGTACTAGGAGGCTACATTGGAAGCATACACATTACGTTGGAGCCCACGTGCCTGTCACAAATATTGAATACCCTCGTAATATAACACACAGTGTATATTAAGAGGGTATCCAATATTTCTGACAGGAATCTGTGGTTGGAGTCGTATGAGTGAAGGTAAAAATACATTGGAATATGAGATTGCTACATGTATATAGTATAATATTTCATAAATTTCAAAACTGCTTCAATTTGATTGATAAAGGAGTTCTATTGACATGGAAAAGGTAATGTTTCGAGAGTATATCTATATGGTGATCACGTGATGTCGCGAAGTCGATCCCATTGGTTGGGTGGTGATATTACCTCCGCCATTCCTGTAGGCCATGTAAGGAAACCTCCAGATGTTCCCCAGACCCACGGCATATCCCACACAGGACAGAATGAAGTCCAATTTCCCTGACCACGTCCCGCGCTCCAGGTCCTGCTGGAATTCCGTAGAAAGGAACCAGCTATATAATTTTATCAGTGATTTGTATATGTTTATACGTTGATACCTTCACGAATTAGTAGAGGAACATATTATATTATTTATGATACATATTATTTACTAATTTGTATATTTATGTATGTCTGTATATGTTATTTAATTCTATACTTTGTATACCCAACAAAATTAATTAAGGGCCAGTAGCCTTTTTTTGAAATGTTAATTTAGCTTATACTATTTTAACAATGAAGAATTTTCAAAAGTATACATGTACAGGTTCCCAGTATTCTTGAAGTATTTGCAGAGACAATGGAAGAAGAATGGCACCAGGTACCTCAAGCCGATTTTCGAAAATCGGTAGAAATAGCTTCCCCACCAAATATCTGCTGGCCCTTAATTTATTTTGTTGAGTATATTAATATGGAGCGGGTCTCGTAAGCTGCTTTGCTTTTACCCAATCCCATGACATTTTGGGTTAATAAATATGTTTAAATTAACCTGTCCGACTAGGAATTAAGTAATATTAATTAGTATGTCAGGTTTATTAGGAATGGGTACCCGGTAGGATGAGATATCGACGGTAAGGTGAATGCTAACCTAGGAACTTGAAACGGTAGGTTGGATTGTATATTCAATGAGAAGGAATTTGTATGTAAATTGGTGATAATGTGGCGTCATTGACATACCTTTGAACATTCTTGTTAATGATGTCGTTAACATTTCTTGTACCATTGTCCACCAGTCGCAAAAGTTTAATGACGCTAAGATGTTATGATTTCCACTATTATTATTTTTATTATTAATTTTATTATTATTATTTATTATTATTATTATTATTGTTATTATTGTTGTTATTACTCTAGTACTTACTGAAACTTCTGATATCATGACTCCCAATTGTACCAATACAAACTAGTACTTGAATCCACGTCTTCACTTTATATGCTGTATCCACAATCACAGTACCTATGCTCGTACGTGTATCCACAATCACAGTACCTATGCTAGTACTTGTACCCACAATCACAGTACCTATGCTAGTACTTGTATCCAAAATCACAGTGTATATATGCTAGTCCATATATCCACAATCACAGTACTTATAGTAGAACTTGTATCCACAATCACAGAACGTATACTAGTGCTTGTATCCACGTAAATAATGTTGTCCTTAAATGTTGTATCAATATTATATACATGTCTGACCCTGTATAATTCCCGTCACGATGCGTGTTATGGTATGGCTAGAAATGAATGTATCTGAATATTCAACGCACACAGACTCAGTCACCGCACTTTGACCTATTTCATCTAAAGTTTTAATGACTAGTGCTTTGTTCTATTAGCTACTTAATCTTCATGGGGCACTAGCAGATGTTTATATATTTTGATGAAATTGTGAGTCGTATGTATATTTACCATTGACAACTTTAGTTATACCGGAACTGACTTCTTTCACAATCGGAACATACTCAAGGTATTTTACCATACGTTATAGTATAGTACATGCAAGAGTACAATCGGAATATGTACCTCGGATTGAGGGGGAAGTTGATCAACGGCAATACTACAAAGAGAGAGAGAGAGAGAGAGAGAGAGAGAGAGAGAGAGAGAGAAGGGGAGAGAGAGTGTGTGTGAGAGAGACACACATAGAGAGACAGACAGAGAGAGAGACATACAGATAGAGTGAGAAAGTAAGAGAGAGAAAGTAAGATAGAGAGTGTGAGTGTGTGAAGAGAGAGAGAGAGAGAGGAGAGAGAGAGGAGAGAGAGAGAAAAATAACAGATATAACAGATAACAACATATTAAATTATACGTTTATTTCAAATGGGTACAAAAATATAACGAGTTGACTATTTGTAGAACAGAGTATAGTTACGTGCAGCAATGTCAATTATTAGTTACAGCATTATGTCATATGTTATCATGACGCTTGCAACATTAATTACTAGCCTATCTGTAAAAGCGGAAGTTCAGCAGTCATCACACAACAATGTAAATAATATCGGGGCACTTTTTCGTGAAGCTGACGTATGCTTTACGAGACCGTAGCCCTCTCGTATGTCGTTTCCTGTATATATCGATGAAAACCGCTTATGTACGAATAGGTTACGGTCTCGTAGTGGATACGATAACTTCATGAATTGGTACCCGGATGAACGGGTTTGGAAGACTCAGTACATAACGTGAATAGTAACGTAAATCGTACTTATTGCTATTTCTATTGCCCACAGGATATTGAAATGCATTGTGGAAGTATATACAATAAAAGCTGCTATCTTTATTTTCCTTAACATGAACGCAGAACGATTATGCAGATACATGTAATAGTAAACAAAATGTGCATAATAATTACGTTTTAAACTATTCTATAGAGGTGCATGTTCAGTACAATATTCTATATATTTCTAGTGCTACGTAAAATTGAAGTATGTCTCATATAATGTACTACTACTATTAATGAATGCCATTACAAACATGCATAATATCTTGATAAAAGGAAACACTATATTATCGACTTACGAGATGCAAGCAGGAAGATGATTTAAGCAATACATCAGCATCTAAGGTACACAGATTGAAATACAATATAAAAATCTACATAATAACTGAATATAGCTAGACACTATGATCGTAATATATTATTTCTTTTATAACAATGACTTCTAATAGATAACGTTTTATGTTATTACAGTGCCCTATAGTGGTATTTTGAGTAATTGCGTGTAAGTTTGGTAGTTTCCATGAAGACATACATAGATAAATAATTATATTGTGTGATATGTTAGTAAGTGAACTAATCCCCCAATTCCAATCAATGTTTCACATGTGTAGGGGTAGCGCTGAACACTAACTGTACCCCATAATGCCCAGTTGAAGCGTCAACTGGTCAACTGGTGGACTTAGATCATCACACTTTGGAAGTGTTTCTCAACCCATTTACGTTTTTACATTGGCGACCTTTAGTTTTCCCACGTTCAACTTCAAACGCGATAATATTCCTGCGCATTATGTCACATTGTTTTGTTGGTCACGTGATAGTTTACAAGCTTGCCCACGTTGAAGTTCAAATTTTTACGTGAAATGTACAGCGTTGTGAGGTGATACGCAGGAATTCTCGTGTTTGAAGTAAATGTGGGAACACTAAAGTTCTCTATTGTAAAAAGGTATCAATGAATAAAAAAAATATTAAACAGCCATGAAGTCGTTCCTATGAAAAATTAATATTCTTTGAGAATAAAACTCGCAGAAATCTATAGTTATGTCTTTGGTCACTCTATATGTAAAACTGTTTAAAAAACACTTTTCAAAGTCATTATAATCTTTCGGAATAAAACGTTGGATTGTCTGCCCCTCCCTGAGTATACGGAGGCGGGTTCTCTTTATCAAACGTCGTGACGACGTACGGAGCTTCCTTCTCGTTTTTATAAAGGACGGAAGTGGTGGCGTATCTTCCGGTGCGATCTTCCAGTTTAGCCGGGCCCCAGTCCGAGGTAGGACGGAAGGCTTTGCGCTGAGGAAATATGATATGATTCAAAGTTATTGGATTCACAATCATATGTCAAGAAGAGAAAGTCCACTCATATTCGTGCAACATTTACAAAAAGAAGAAGATTACTATAACTTAAAACAAAATTATTATGCAATTCATATCTAATCCATTTCTATTGAACGCTCATTAGTATGAAGTGCATTGTGTTGTAAAGATTGCCCATATGTGTGTAAACATTTCGAATTGCAATTATTGCCGAAGATATTAGTTCTCTTTCTCCTTCTCTCTCTCTGTCTCTCTCTCTCTGTCTCTCTGTATCTCTCTCTCGTTCTCTCTCTGTCTGTCTCTCTCTATATATATCTCTCTCACTCTGTCTCTCTCTCACTCTCTCTCTCTTTGTCTGTCTCTGTCTGTCTATCTGTCTGTCTCTCTCTCTTCTCTCTGTGTGTGTCTGTCTGTCTCTCTCTGTATCTGTCTGTCTATGTCTGTTTTGTCTCTCTCTCTCACTCTCTCGCTCTGTCTCTCTCACTCTGTCTCTCTCTCTCTTTGTCTGTCTCTCTTTGTATCTGTCTGTCTATGTCTGTCTGTCTGTCTCTCTCCTCTCTCTCTCTCTCGCTGTGTCTGTCTATGCCTGTCTCTCTCTAACTCTCTCACTTTCTCTCTGTCTCTCTCTCTCTTTGTCTGTCTGTCTCTCTCTCTCTCTCTGTATCTGTCTGTGTCTGTCTCTCTCTCTCTCTCACTCTCTCGCTCTCTATCTCTCTGTCTCTCTCTCTCTCTCTCTGTCTCTCTCTTCCTCGGGGGGGGGGGGGGGGGCGGGGGGGGGGGGGGGGGGGGGGGGGGGGGGGGGGGGGGGGGGGGGGGGGGG
>JAUTBT010024590.1:0-20166 GCA_032361225.1 Lepetodrilus schrolli
ACGGATGTTGCGGGTTTCCTCCTGCCCTAAACTGACAAGTGATATAAGTGAAAGAATCTTGAAAGCGACTTAAAACCACAACCAAAAAATATTTGGAATGTGTACTCAAAATTTGAGAATTTTACATTTGTTAATTAACATGTACATATTTTTTATTTAAGAAATTATTTGTGGTAAATCTCTAGTACATAAATATGGCAGATTAGTCAACATTTGGTGATTGGTAATACATAATATCAATTAATTTAGTCAACGCCATGTGTGCTCAACAAAATATAAAGTAAAGCTAACTTATGATGGAGATACATGTAATGTAATTATGACTAAAATATCAAGCAACATGTGTATGTCGTACCATGGCCGATGACGGCATCGATGGAAACTGTGCAGCTGATATTCGCAAGGACAGCCGGTATGTGTTGCGATGTGCATCCCTCGACAGTGGATATAATGTTTAAGGTGTCGTTATATTTAACCTGAATTTCATCCACGGCAACGTTTACAGCACACGCCTCTAGGAATGATTTCTCTGGAACAACCGTCGCAATATGATAAACATATTTCAATTTGCCCAATACTGTTCCAAGGAATATGTGCAAAAGTAATATTCCAACCGTCACCATGACATTGAATTGATATTACAATTTGTAGTTTTCCTATTGGGCGGCTGGTTGCATTCACAGACATATGCTCTTACATTGAAGTTCTTCCTTTCTCACTTTGCATATTTCTTTTCAACGGTTATTCTCTTTCTGTAATATTTCTGTTACATCTATAATGTCTTCATGGAAAATGTTTGTTTTGTTATCCCTCCAAGTAATCTTCAGTAGGCTAAACTAATAATAAAGACAAACAAACGTTACACTTTGACACGGTGACGCAACAAATGTAAAATGAAGGACGTCTTGTCTATGACGCGTGGACATCATACGTCACAATGCAGGCAACTGTGACTCTTCATCTTTGATCCCCGTGCACGACATCCTGGGTTGCGTTCAATGTCTCAAAGGCTTGTAAGCCCGCGAACTAAGCGGCTTACATGTCATCTTGAACGGTACGCTTACTCAGCGGAACCGTTCAAGATGACATGTAAGCCGCAAAATGCCTGTCAACAGTGCCTGATGACGTGGCGTGATTTTCATCATGGGCGTGTCTAGCTGTAGTGGACGGCCATTTGTGACGTTTCAACTTACGTCATCCATTTGAATCAACTTAACTTACCAGTACTTGTTTATTTACCTCAAACTACAACTATCGGTAATTCAGCCGCCAAGAAATCATCTTTCAAAAGGGCTGAGAGGGCTTTCAAGCCGCTTACTAATTGCAAGCCTCTTAGTAAGCGGCTTAGCACGTGACCCGTTCAACAAGCAAATAAGCTGCTTACAAGCGTTTGACACGTTGAACGCGGTTCCCACCCACTTGATCTAATTTCACATTAAAAATATTCCCAGTAGACCTAAAGGAGAGGATGAGTGTTTTTCCCATTTGATCTAATTATTAACAAGTTTAATCAAGGGACTTACATCAGATTAACTGTTGTAAAAACAGTTGGATCTCTACACCTATTGTAATATAAATGAACCGTATGAAGCCTGAACAGTAACCGGCGTAGAGTAACCGGTGTAACAATATATGGAGCTATAATTTTTAGAGGAAGAAATTGTAAAGTATATACCATTTTGTTACTTCCTTCTCTTACAGTTTGAGATAGCTTATCCAGACATAGTAAAACATGTATATATTCATACACTACCTGTACCTGGACATTGGTGAAAATGGCCAAAGTCCAGTTACAAGTTACATACATCGCTAATGAACGAGGAGGCCGAAATGCATTCAATGGAGGATACAATACAAGTTCAATGTGAACAGAGTTAAGAACGCTACAATACAAACCATCGATGACAGACTGTTGAAGATTGGAACTGCCAACCACAACCACCCACTATCCCTTCATCTGGTAGCCGTGGAACAGTTCAGGGCCACTCTACTGGACCGGGCAAGATTAGAGATAACTTCTACGGGATCTATGCCAACGAACTTTCCAACCTGAGAAAGAACGCCGATAATCTACCAGCCGACATCCTTCACCACATCCCCACTCTGGATAAAATGCGGTCTCCCAGACAACGGCAGAAAACCATCCCTAAGCTCCCACAGGCAAGATCAGAAATTGTATTAGAGGGTGCATGGACACTTACAGATGAAGGTTATCAATTTCTGTAAGCTACCCATGGCGAGATAGACAAAATCATTATTTTCGCTACCACCAAGAACATCGAATACCTATGCAATGCTAACGGCACATTCTATTCATCCCCACGACTGTTTCTACAGACTTACACTCTTCACACAGTGGTCCAAGGCATCATGCACCTTCTTGTCTACATGCTCCTTCCAAACAAGACTCCAGCGACGTATACCGCAGCCTTTCAACTGTTGAAGACTAAAGCAGAAAGAAACAACTTCAACCTGGGGCCACGGATTTTCCAGATCGACTTTGAGAAAGCTGTCGCTAATGCTGCAACGGGCGTGTTTGAGGGGGTCCAGATACGGGGATGCTTTTTCCACTACGCCCAATCTCTATGGAGGAAGCTACTGGTAGACTGGTCTGCCTCTCCAGTACAAAGAAGACGAGGCGTTCCATAGACTTGCAACTAGAGCCAATGCCTCCCAATCCACTGGGCTAGGTTGAGGATGTCTGGCTGGACGCCATTGCAGAGAGTCCCCAGGGTGAAAGGGTCGTGATCTTCATGGACTATGTGACCAAGACCTGGGTGGATGATCCTGTGCGGGACAAACGTGTATGGAATCACTTTGCAAACAACGGACACAGAACGAACAATCACCTTGATCACAAGCTCCATTCCCTTACCACAAGTCATCCAAACGTGCACCAATTCATCTCTTTGATGGAACAGCAGGAAGGGCACCCCCTGGAACCGCGCAGGAAACGGAAGTAATAGTATGTGGCCATTGATCAGAGAATAAGAAGAGAAAACTCTGGTCAGCCCACCTTTTTTTCTGATACATCATATAAGTAGACCTGTCCACCGATGTAACGGAATGGCAGCTTCAATACATGTACATGCCGTCACAGCTATATTCTTCCCAATTTATGTCAATCGTATCTTCACATGTCTAATAAGAAAGCTTTGTCCGGTTCTCAGCATGTGTTGTGTTCACTTAAACATGCATCTAATTGAAAATTAATTAAGAACGAGCGTGAACCCATGAAAATATTGGCGCAAATAGCATAGCATCCCGATCGAATACCGTACATTCTAGTCATTTTATCCTAAAATACCTTAACTATTTTAGTCTACTACGAACTATACATGTTGCCACTTATTTTCTAATTTCAGGCTCCAAATATGAATACATGAAAACATAATTTTTAGGGAGAGTATGTTATTTAAGATTAATTAAGAATTTCTTTTGTTATTTTTTTTATTTGTTTATGGAAATGCTTGTATTTACCTATATAATGACATATTAAATTATCATATTTTAGAAGTAGTCTCATTTGAGCGTTGAAATATGCATGTCAATCATTGTCAATTATCATTAGGACTGTGAACGAAGAAACTTCTACTGTGACACCCGAGTTGCTGTCTGTTGAAGTGTGTGCAGGACCAACAACAGGTTAATTAATTTTACTGTAATTATAGGATTTTCAAATGAAAACATTATTTTTTTACGCATTGTCTATAACCGTTATTATAAAAGATGCTGGGATGAAATATATCCAATTGAGCGGGAGCTCTTGCTCAATTTGTTTCGGTTTCGGTTTCGGTTAACAAAATTGGTTATACTGGGATTAAATTGCTGTTATTGCGCGAGAGCCCCTGCCCGATTTTCTTTGAGAACATTGGTTAAATTATGGATTCGCCATATTTTTTTGAGATCCTAAAACACAATGGTAATTAAATTAAATTTAAAGATTCAATGAGTGGGTGTAGTTCAGTAGTTTGTAGCTTATATTACAGTCGCGTTCAAGATTCTTTCACTTTTATCACGACTTGTCAGTTTAGGGCAGGAGGAAACCCGCAACATCCGTAACACTGAATGTTGCAGTAAACCTGCGAGCACCGGCTGGTACTGACAAGACCAAGGATGATAGCTGCATTGCCGCTCTACAGACATCGCATCCTATCAACATCGCGTCAGAAAGGTAACTTTCGTGAACATTGCTGCCGCGCCCCGGGGCGGGATTTGAACCTGGAACCTTTGGCTCCGAAGTCCAACGTTCTACCACTGCGCTACCACTGATAGTAGTTTCTGAGCATTTCATTGGCTACAGTAACAGAGTGAGTACGTCACACTCGCGGACCTAGAATTATATGAAACCCTCAGTAGATACTTGTTTACTAATTTTGGCTGATCAAAAGGTTAACTTCTGTAATATCCATACTTTAGACAAGCTCTCCAATTGTCTATAAAATCTGTTATCGAGCCAATCATATTACTTCATACAGAGTACATGAAATCAGCCTAGGTGTAGCAAACATATCAAACCATGTCGTGAGTCAATGAATGCTCTTAGTCCTGCATGAGATCAGATTGCATTTTGTTTCAACTAATTAAAACAATGTTTATACTACAATAGCAAGTTACTTTCAGCACAAACCTTACCCTATTTGGACTGATGTTTTGAGCTTCCATATTGCTCAAGAACTTGGTTGGAGAGAAGTCGTGGCCATTCTCAATGTACACTCTGAGTAAAGCGTTGTAATGGGTCACATCAAATTGAACTGGAGCACAAAAGACAAAAAATGCTCAACAAAACAGCAAAATTAATGAAAGGCCAATAGCCTTTTTGGACATATAAATTAGCTTTATATTACTTCAAGAATAATGCATTTCCAAACATCTACAGACTCCAGGTGCTCTTCAAGAACTTGCAGACACATTGAAAGATAGAATTAGAGTTTTTTGTCGCAGTGGAAATATTTCTCCCATAGAAGAATGGCATCAGATTCATCAAGACAAGTTCTGAAATTTGGTAGAAATCTAACTAACAAATATCTGCAAGATTTTAATTAAAAATATGTTCAAAGATTTAATTTCTATATTCCAAACAGTTCCCACTAATAATACCCACCCAGTTGCTGTAGTTTGTCCCAAATTTCTTCTGCGATCTTGGTTCTGGATTCTGGTAGTTCATCATACAGGAAGGACCCCAGACACCGCATGATTAAGAGCGAATTATTTTTTGACACGGCCCCTGAAGTGGTACATGGAAAAAAATTAATTCAATTATCAGAAGACATAAAATATGGATATTTACAAATAAACATAAATAAATGAGATTTTTTTATTTCTCAAAGTATCTATTTTGAACAAATAGTGTTTTTAAATGATAAATTCAAAATAATCACGTTCACTTGTCAATCATCACTGAAATGTTCCTGTTCGTAAAATCTAGTCTCCTACTAGATGGCATGTGAAAACTTGATAAAGCTTATTCACAAAAATAAAGAACAAACTTAGTCCAAAGACTTCCTCACTTGATTATTAATCTATCAGTGTAATATATCATAATCATTGAGCATAATGAAATTAAAACAAAATACTGTTGTCATATAATATTGATTCATTCACTTTTTGTAAAAGGAAATTGCTTACCTTCTCTTTCTACCTCCCTGAGGATCCCATTGATTTCAGCACATGATATCCTCCCATACCTCCGAATGTTTCCCTCCAATGTGTAGGCCAGCTTGTCCACTGCTGTCGCTTGCATTGCCTCCACTGCAGGCTCCAACGACTCACTTCTGTAACAATGTCAAGAGGCGATTACCATTTTGTTTTTTTGTTGTTTTTTAAATTGGGGTTTAGAGCTGCTTTTGAGATTCTTTCACTTATATCACGACTTGTCAGTTTTAGGGCAGGAGGAAACCTTCAACATCCATAGCGCTGAATGTTGCAGTAATTCTGCGAGGAATGGCTGGTACTGACAAGACCAAGGATGATAACTGCATTGCCACTCTACAGTGTATCCTATAAATATTGTGTCAGAAAGGTAACTTCCGCGAACATTGATGCTGGGCCCCCAGGGCGGGATTTGAACCTGGAAAAGTTTGGCTCTGAAGTCCAATGTTCTACCACAGTGCTACACCTGCCCTTATTACCATTCATATCTCCAGGTGTATTTCCATATGCCCGAAATTAGGTATGCCCGGTACAGTCTAGTCCAAGTGGAACCACATTTATAGTGCAACATATGTAGTGATGAGTATCAATGGTTATGACGTAGTCGTTTCGACAGTGATTATTATATTGTATTTGTCTAGGCAGGCAATGTTATTAAAGAAAACTATGACTAATTATCATTAATAACATGAAAAAGGTAAGATTTGATCTCCCTTTAATTCACAATTCATTAAACAATCTGTTTATTCAGTTATTGTATTGTGGAGTTTGGGGGTTTATTCACTTTCAAGATTATTTCACTTATAGCACGGCTTGTCAGTTTAGGGCAGGAGTAAACCCGCAACATCCGTAGCACTGAATGTTGCAATAAACCTGCAAGTACTAGCTGGTACTGACAGACCAAGGATGATAACTGCATTGCCACAGTACAGACAGTGCATCCTATCAATATCGCATCAGAAAGGTAACTTCCGCCAACATTGATGCCGGACTCCCAGGGCAGGATTTGAACCGGGAACATTCTACCATCACACTACCACCCGCCCCTTATTGTAAAGTAAAATAGACTATAAATGGGTGATATTGACTTTCAAAGTTGTCAGCTATAGGCTGATTATTAGAGCAAAATGGCCGGATCCTATTACAAGACATATTAGGGTGTCAAGGTGTCTCTATTAACCAGCAAAACAAATTATCATGAAAAGTTTAACTACAAAATAAAACGCAATAAGAGGAAATAGTCTAGTTTGAAAATTGAAAAATACTTTGACTACGTCACTCTACATGAAGTCTTTAACAGTTGTAAGGTGAGAAAGTCCAAGTGTTTCAAATCTGCACTTGACAGCTGTATAGACATGGCCGGTGTGTCTACATTAGCGTAGCAAGGACACTAACTTCACTAAAAAGCCATAAAAACGTCTTGTCTCTTCGCGTACTTACTAGTAGTGTAAAGAGCTGTTGGAACCCTGTAAGGAGTTTGATACTATTATTGAACGAGTTTAATAATATTAGGGCTGCTTCAAATATTTTACCACTGCTTCAATAGTAAAGTGCCTCAGTGTGCATATGTTATTTATTCATGCAGTAATATATTTACAGTACCCATTTAAAAACAGCAACATCAGATTGTAGATACATACTCAAAATGAAAGTTTACAATCTGTCCAACATGGTGTACATTTGCTTTGTTGAACATTGTGAGCATTTTGATTTTGACGCAGGACAATGATAATTTTCTAATGTCACGTAGATATATGTCATGTTACATGTAAAACGGAAATTTGGAAGCGTGAGATTAATTATAATCGAGGAAGATAAGACAATTAGGTCAGTGTACATGATTTGTTTTATGAATTAAAATATGTACGATGTTGAATACAATCGTCGCAAATACGTTTGAGGCAACTAGTCAACTATAATAAACAATAACAAATTACTAGTGGTCATATCATGTGACATTCGGCTACCATATTAGTTTTCTCTTGACAGACATATGTGAGTTTGAGTTGTACAGGTATTTGTCGCCATGTCGTTAAATCAGTATCCTTAGTAACAAAATTGTGGTATTCTAATGTCACAGATATAATGTCATTATAAAATGAATGTGTATAGAATGGAAGAAGAAGGAGGGGTGTGCAGGTGGAGACCATACCAACAAGTTGACCGTTATATACATATTATGAAAATATTTTTCACAAATGATTTGGATATGTTCCCTTTAACAAATGTTGAACATTGAGATGACCCCTATACCTCCAACTTGCAAAACAGACATTAGTAAGATATCGAAATTATCATCTATGGTACTAAATAAACTTATTTGCAGTTGCACCTTTGCAAAGATCATCCAAGACAACAATCACCAGGGTGACTAGTATTATTGGATATTGGAATTTGGCGACATGACTTTTGCTGGATATGTCAAAGTCAAAACACACGTGTTTCGTCATTACTCAACAACATTGTAAACTGTACGATGTTTACCTGGTGGCATATCGCCGTTTTGCGAGATTTCTGATGCACCCATTTGCAACATTTCTTGTTGGAGTATTTGTGCTAGAAAAGTGTGATAACTTAGTGATTTGTTTTGCGAGAGAAGCAAAACGTGAGAACCGCATGAGCGCAGCCATGTTTCCAGCCGACCAAACACATCGGGTGAACGAGACTGGGCTTCGATTCAACTGCGCTTCGCATAGAATTACTTTAGTAGACGATAACATCTCGAGGATACAAAAACGTACTAGTGCATTCCGATTGATTGAAGGGAGGCTACTCCAAGGGCACATGCCGCGATTGTTTTTATTTTCTAGATCAGGAATGAAAACATTCTCATCACATTGAGAAAATGTAGATCTATACTCATCTTATCACCGATAAGCCGCACTATATATTGCTGAATTAGCTTACAACGATGAATGCCCGACACAAAATGTATCACAGAAACTATGGTGATCTTGGAAGTGAATTTATCATAGAACATGAGAAAATTAAAACAAAAAATCTAAGTTTTGCTCTGTTTTTTTCATTACTTTTTGCAGTAACTATCGAGCTGCATCTAAAGGTGAGATTATCTGTCATTTATGTATAATACCATGTTTAGGTTAAATCGCCATTATCCATTGTACCTTGATTGTCCACCTCGTCTGAAATTCATGGTCGTCGCAAATGGGTGAAAGCGACATTAAACTCCATAATCACTCACCAAATTAATAGATTAGCTAATCGGAGAGCTTCTCATAAGTTTACTGACTTTAATATGTTCAGGTACCCGGTTTTCGAATTCATAAGCGTAAATCCTACTCAGCTCGCCAAATAAATAAATCGAAACTAATGTTTTCAACCTACCTCTACACATTTATCTCAATAAAAAACAAACACACATGTACTTAATGCTGTTAGTAATGGCAATACAATCCTCAATTAAATTTGAGGCATGTATTCTTTATCAACTTCGGAATCAAACTCTGCTATTTTTCATACTTCTGATGGTTCACTGTCTACAATGATAAAGCCACAATGATATCCTAAAATTCCAGAACTGGGTTTTCGCTGATCTCGAGTGCCATCAATCTTTTATGAAAGCAGACGATTCTGTTCCCATAAGTACAGGGCTTTCTGTTTATGTGTTATTAATAAGTCTGTATTATTGATGACATAACATCTCTCAATATTATGCAATAAATCTGTACAATATAACTGTACGAAAATAGGGGTCGTCTGAAAACCAGGTACCAAACGGTATATAGACAGCGTGAGAAAAATATTCACCTACATTAGGTATGACAGGTTTGTATACTAGTTCTATGTATAATTTAAAACACAAATTTCCCTAGCTCATATAAAAAAAATATAAAAAAATTAATACTTGCCATTGATATATGACTAAGCTACAAAGAAAAAATACAGATAATTAAAAATAATATGCATAGATCATGCAACTATTTAATTTTACTTTTAACGTGATCAACAACTGTGACAAGTGTTGAGGATTAGAGGTTCGACATTTGAATTCTTGAAAGATATTTAAGATTGGTCGCTTTTTGTAGTGTTGTTTTGGTTACCATAAACACAGGTATTATTCTTATACGCCTTAATTATACCTGCATATAAACGATCTCAAATGTAATTTTGTTTAGTGATGACAAGCGTTCAAAACAGGAAACCAAAAGTGGCTAGTTTCAGCAGCCCCAAAAGATGGATGCTAATACATGATACAGTACTAAATAGTGCTTCAATGTATTATCAATTTATCAAATTATTTTTGTGAAATTAATGTTGATCAATATCTGATATATTTTCTCTGTTAACAGGTGGAATAGAGTTCTCTCTTTAGCAATGGTAACTTGTGTCAGATTATCATTATGTTCACTTGAAATCATATACACGTCTTGATATTCGATATTCTTAGTAATTTTTCTAACTGGTTCTTATCTTCTTTTTCAGAATATTTATCACTTGTGGTGTCTATCTACCATTCTACTTCTTATTCTGATCATCAAATTATACAAGAAAGTTCATAGAGGTTTGTCCAGTTTTACTTTCATCTGATTAACACAACACTGTTACAAATATAGGATTTGTGGGGACGTGTGTTTATCGTTTGCAAATGGTGTGAGCTATTTCAACAAGAACATGTCCACATAGAATTGTTATTTCCGATTATTGCCAAATAATTTGTTGTACCATAACTTGCAGGAAAATTCAAATTGAAGGTAAACTAGGTATATTTTTACCATTAAAGTTGCAAAATTGCTTCTATTAATTTCTATTGTGTTTCTAATGATATGTACACATGGTATACTGGTATGTTTGGTCAATCGAACTGATCATTTTTCCTCACGGTTCCAGAGATTCTGTTGGTTTTGCCGATGGTGGGGATACAGGTGAAGACAGAATACCTTCTAGGTCACCAAGACACAAGATTCATAGATCTCATCTATGTTAAGGACATTGTTATTAACGAGGGTATAACCATGGTAAGAAGCAGGTGTATTTAATATGTCTGTATAACTGTATTATAGGGCCATAGTTATTTGATTCCCTGGGTTACAGATTTTCTGTGATCATTTTGGCTTGGGTAGTCGAAAATAGAGATAAATATAATTTGATAATTTGGCCAGTTGGTTAGGTCAAACATAAAAATCATAATAATTGGAGATTATGAATGATCGGTCGACAGAAAATAAATATGATTGATCAACATAATTGTCAGTAATTGTTATAAACACCAGTCACCAGTACACATTAATTGTTCAGATTTGAACAAGAATGATCAATGATGGTTTTATACAACTTGTTCCTTCACAGTCTGTTATTATAATTTTCTGAAGACGGGTGCACTGTCGGCAGAATATAATAAGAACTTATTTTTATTTCTATTTTCCAAACTGGAAGAAATCGAGTCAGTGGAACTTTAAACCAGGGTTGGTTGATTTGGGGTTTAAAGCTACTTTCAAGATTTGTTCACACATCATGGCTTGCATGCATATGTACTGCTTGTACTAGTCTGGATTTTCACCAGTTTTTATAGTGCTTGCTCACTTGGAATATCATGCCCCAGATAGAACTTGGATACTTCACTCAGACACAGTATGTTGATTCCGAGCCAAACAGTCCTTGCTTTACCCATTTAATAATGCTGAGCGCCAAGCAGGGGAACAACAAGTACCATCTTTTAACGTCTTTTAGTATGACGCGACCGAGGAACGAAACCTGCGACCTTCCGCACTCCGGTCTGATGGTCTAACCATTACGCCACTGAGCTGGTTGAACCAAATAACTATGGCCAAAGGAAAGAAATACTTTAATATTTCATGATAATATGTAAGACATGGAGATATAGACTATCTTGTCCCTAGATTGAACTGTAGACATTTATTGTGAGGATTTTAATTTTCATTTAGGAACCCACTCCCTTAATTATTGTGTCATTGCAAATAGATTTTAGAAATCTTGCAAGAATGTTGACACCCAAGTCGCATACCAAGATTTGAGAACCGTCGAGATACGATGAAGATAATGATGTACTATCTGCATACATCACCGTACAGTTATCATTCTTAGATCATCAGTACCAGCTTGTGCTCAGGGTTACTGCAACAATCAGTGCTGTGGGTGTTGCAGGTTTCTTCCTGACAAGCCATGATATGAGTGAAATAATGTTGAAAGTGGTTCTAAACTCCCAATTCAAACATGTTAATAATAAATTATCAGTACAACCACAAGTCATGGCTGTTACTTTAACACCATAGTTATTTCAGCTTCTCCCTCTATTTTGATTGATTACAATGGCATCGTAATAATGCAATATTGAAATACTCTAATAATAGCCCATGAAATGAAATTGTTAACTACCAACACACATACGACACACTCTGACACTGGCCATGATCATGATAAATCAATAAACTTAAATGTTTTCTTTTCCAGCAAATGGTGATTTGTTATCTTGCAGTATTACTCAAAGACGAGAAAACAGGAAAACTAAAAACTCTGTTTCCATTATTTTCGGTAAGTGAAAAGAATGAACAAAATAGCAGTTTATTCTGCTTCCTTTTACAGACCAGACTTTTATTAATATTAGAGACCTTTAGTTTTGCCATGTTCAACTTAAACTGCAAGAATTCCTGTGTATTATGTCCCATAATACTGTTGATCACATATTAATTATTATTCGTGTGCACATTCTAACTTGCACTTGATAACAAAAGTTATGGCATAGTAGACATCATGGTACAGAGGAATTCTCACATTTGAAGTTAAAATGTCGGAAAGCTAAATGTCTCTAATAGTAATATCACCCATTTGTGTGTTAAACCCAGTCAAGGACTGTTTGTGGTAATAATACAAACAAAACAATTATCATAAACAAGAGGTTTTATTGCAATAATTGTATCAGCATCAGAGGATGGCTTCCTCTGCAATAATGTGTTAGTATTAAAGCATTCACTCAGAAATATCATGCATGTTAAGCAAAGGCTTCATTTACTCCAACCTCGCCATGTGATTACATCCAGTCACGAACAAAATGTAATTTATCTATTCATCAAATTCATCAAATTTCAATATAAATGTTATCATGTTCATGCAAAACTATCTAAATAATAACAAACACAGCATTTGACAATTCAGGAATGGTACTCGTATTAATATTTTATGGGCTAGGATTTGGTATTATGGACATCAGATCCAAGTTTACAATTATCCCGTTAGATATGTTAAAGTTGAGATCTAGTCTGGTTACCAGGTTACTGCTCACATGATGATGAAGTGTTACAAGAACAGCCCAGAAAATAACAACATGACACTAAAATAGAATAGGTCAAATAGTTAATAACATAACATTGAAATTTCTACCATGTGAATTAACAAACAATGTTACCATACCCAACTTACTATTATGTGTTTGGAATCTCCAAACTAATACTATTTCAAAGGTTTTAATGCAATTAATAGATTAACTTTGCATCAAGATAACCAGCTGATAACAATATTGTTAAATACTCATGATACTGTGAATGGTATTTTATAGGGCTGGGTATTGATAGAACATTTCTGATATGATACGTATTGTATTACACATGATTAGCGAGCAATTATTGCTTCTTGTGTTTGACTTTTATTCAAACTTTAGTACCAGTACTGATCAAAGGAACAGGGACAGTTGCAAAATTCACGCAGCTATGTTCATTTTTAACTTAACTTTAAGTATGAAAACAAATGTTGGATATCCTAAGTGACTAGCTTACATAGTTTTAAGAGTACTAATCTTACACCATGAACCACGCCAGAATGGTTACTTTGCAATAATAATACATATACTAAAAATAATTAAATCACGGCTCTCTATTTGCCAGCAGCACTTTATATGACCCCAATTCCATATAAAATCTGGATAATGATAGCTTGGAGCATTATACGGCATATAAAGCACAACAGAGGGCATATAAAGCCCAGTGAAAATGGAACAATTTTGGACTACTTTCACTCGAGATATTTTGTAGATATATGTGCCTTGCATGGGACTCGGAATCCACGACCACGGAACCACTCGTATAGAATTAATCCATGTATGCTAACGACTGCATTAACGAGGATAATGATAAATCATGAATGTTTTTGCACTGAAATATTTTGAATTGGAAGTTTAAATGCTTCTGTTGACCAACTCTTTCCCTGCTGGATTAGGCACAGTTACTGCTCTTTAGGGCATATCTGGTTGCCTCCAGCATGGAGAGGGTTAGAGTGATAACTGGTGCAGTATATTTTGATGTAGAATATATGTGCATGCACTCTGGGAGGCTATACTATTGACTGTGTTATTTTCTAACGCATATGCAGGGCTCATCTACATAAAACAAATATGACAGATTCATATGAATATTGTTTTCACTCGAAATTAAAGAAGCGATGCATCATGTGTCTCGATACTAATATACCATATTCCTCAGAACAGTTCCTGTGTCATTAGGCATAAACGCTGAAGTTTGTGATGGTTAGTGTAATTTGTTTGCATGCAGGTGTCGAGACGATAAATACACGGACAACACGTGAGAATGCAAGCGTTAGTATCCATACAGGCACCGACAAAACGCGATATTGTGTAATTGTTCTGAATGTAAGTGTTACTATTCACAAAAGCACAGAAAAAAAACGTGCAGTCTGCTATAGCAGTGTTATCAAGCGATATCTAGCTTTCCAACATGAACACGCCTTTCAGTATTTTTCAGATTGCGTAAATTGACAATATTAGTTCCACACATTTGTAACAATTTCTCACATTAAACTAGCATTATAGAAATGTATTTTGAAGCCATGATTTAAAACAGTTAATACCCTTGGAGCCTGGTCTCTCATCGTCGCCAGACTCAGATAATAGCCTCGGTGCTTCACACCTCGGCCACTATCTGAATCTGTCGACAATGAGAGCGTCTCCTCGTACATTAATTATATAGTAAAAAGGACATTATCTTGGTATCGATCATCCGCCCCTACTGTGTAAGGGTATAGAGTTATCCATCAAAACTTCTGCTGCATCAACTGTTCTCACCAGAGGGCGCCAACATGAAACTGGACTTTCTGTATACAGGAGAAAGGCCTCGTATCTGTCCATTACTGGGAGGTAATGGAGACGATGGGACCATAGGCCCCGAGTCCCATTACCTCTCAGTAATGGATAAATACGAGGCCTTTCTCCGACTTAAAATACAGTGAATTAAAATATATTTAACAAAATTGCATTCATTCTTAGTTTGTATGAGTCCCACAACTCTCCATTACTGATACTGAGAGGTAATGGACAGATTTCCAATGCTAATGCGGAGCAACTGTATTTTAAGTGATAGAAGGAATGCGGTAAGTAATGGAAGATTCTGGAGTGTTACCACTGTCAGGAAAGAATGGGCATCAATATGTACTGGTATACTACCCCTTACTGGTATATTGTACATGTGGCAAATACCTGTACAAATCGGTATATATTGATCAGGCCCTAGTATTTTAACTGTAAATCTTGATGGGATAAAAAATATTTTTAAAAACAACACATAATAATAAATAAAATTGAAATTGGTGTAGTAGTACTAGTACCTACCATAATACAAATATTGAAATTTAACTGAAAAATTCCCAGTATACTTTCTTTACCTATGTGTTTTTTTACTAGTTCATCATTGAGTGCATAGGTTCAAGTTGATAGATTTTCTTGTAATTTGCTGTACTCAGATTTTCTCAAAATTAATCATAAGCAGATTTTGATCTACAAGACCTATTACCTTCATTTATTCCAAGTAAGGCCATAGTTATTTGATTCTCTGGTTTACAGACCCGTTGACACAATTAAAATTAACAATTAAAAAATAATTATTTATTATATTCATCCAACAGTGTATGTGTATTAGCCGTTACAAAATTATTATAATAAATGGTGATGGAACATGTCCTATTAACCATGGTTGAATGACACAACGAAGCAAATTTGATTTCTAAATGTTTACAGTCTGGTAAATATGTATTTATAGTTTAATTGATAACAATTACTGCTATTGACAAGATAACTGTGCATTAAAATATGAACAATTTATGTGTACTGGAGATTATTACCTGGAGATTATTACAATTAATAGTATTGACCATTATATTAATCAAAATATATCTATTTTCAATCAACCGAACATTCATATTATCATAATCTCAAATTATTGTTATTTTTCTATTGGACCCGACCGACTATCCATGGAATCAAATAACTATGGCCTAATAGACTGGTAATGGACAATCCCTGTACCATGTCTACATCATAGAGATATTAACAAGTATGGAAAAAAATTAACATTATGGATATGTACATATAGGTATGCCTTTAAGATGAAGTTCTATATATGTTCAACCCAGAGCAGATACAACAAAACGGTATTAGGTATAACATGGTAGGAGGTTTTCAGATAGTTTTCTTTTAAAGAGCAGATCCATCAGCATATTGCACTAATAATATAAAGTGAAATCGGTATTGGCAAGACATGTTAAACATAACAGTAGAGATAATCAATTCGTGGCAAATGAAACTGAAAATGTTACTCGTATTGTTCAGCAGTATCACGACCCACTTCAAGAATAATGCTATTAATCACGATCACAAGGAAGCACCCATAAAATCAGCAGCTGTTGAGCTGAGAGAGTTCGTTGCGTCTCTCGTACCGGGCGTAGTCCAAGATGGACTGCACCTGTAGGATGGTAATGTAGTCAATGTTTTTGGACTCCAGCCACTGCAGCCCGATCTCGAATGCCTTGACAGCCTCGGTGTTGGACGGAACTTTTGTTTGGTTTTCCTCCTCATCCTCGCTGGGTTCTTGTTCCATCGGCTCAGGAGGGTCTTCACGCTGTTCGATGAGTGTCGTGTCTTCGGTCGACCCAATGTCGGTTATCGGAAGGTTCTCATTCAGGTTTGCCCATTCTCTGATGGTGTTGACGGATGTCTCAATTCCAGAAGACTCCAGCCTCTCCTGAAACAACTTGTCCGATTCTGCTCTGTTCCGGGCGATGACGTCAGTCATCTGAGGACTGCTGGGACCATCGATCTGTTCCATGGCACTGAACGCTCCTGGAAGACTTTTCTGCCACGACCGTTCAATGCTCTTTGCCTTGACTGAAGCCCAAGCCCTCTCTCCAATGTACATCATCCGTTTGAGCGACAGGTGACGCAGGAACAGCCTGACCTCTGTGTCTGTCGATATCACTTCCTGAATCAGCTCGTTCCTGTAGTTGGACTTGAACGTGGCCATGATGCCCTGGTCCAGAGGCTGGACCACTGAGGTAGTTTCCTTTGGCAGGAAGAGCACCTGGATGCTCCGGTCCGGAGTGGAGAGCACGTCTCCGGCAGGATGAGCCGCACTCTCATCCAGCAGAAGGAGAGCCTTCTCCTCCAGCTTCACGTCTCTCAAGTACTGTCGAACCTCTGGCACGAAGCACGTCACAAACCAGTCCTTGAATATTGTGGTGGTCATCCAGGCATTGTGGCTGCACTTGTACCAGAAGGGTAGCTTGGCCACATTCACATGCTGGAAGCCCCGTGGAGATCGGTACTTCCCAACACAGAGAGGTTTCAGTTTGTGTTGACCCGTTTTATTTGCACAGAACAGTATCGTAATCCTGTCTCGGATCCTTTTGCTGTTGGCACAACTGGGTTCGTCCGAAGGAACAAGGAAGTTATTGTCTGGCAAAAGTTTGTAGAAGAAACCTGTCTCATCACAAGTGTAGATTTGTTCCTCCCGATACCCACCAGCAGTAACCAAATCTTTCAACTTTTGACAGAAGAGAACGACATTCTCGTCAACGCTGGCCGACTCTTGACTCCTAGCAATTTGATCATAAGGAAAGTGCAGCATGTCATCTCGACACCCCTCACTGGCACTGGGTTTGGCAAATGAATCTTCCTCCTCCTCGTCTTTTTGTTTGCCCAGATTGTGTCTCTTCTGAAAGCGATACAGCCAACCAGCACTGGCCTTGAAGTTATTCTCGCCATTTATATCTTTGTTCAATTCATCGGCTTTCAGCTTTAACATGGAACCAGACACATTCATGCCTCTGTCTTTCTGCTGGAGGTACCAACTGAACAACACAGAGTCTAGTAGTGTATCCTTTGCCGTGCGCGCTTTCTTTTTCTTGATGTCGACATTGAATGCAAATGTCCGCAGCTTGTCTTCATCCTTCATCCAGCCTCTGAGTGTGGAATCTGGTATTCCCATGTCTCGTAAAATTTTCGATCTGGGTTCACCTGTCTTGACCCTCTCCACAGTTTTCAGTTTCTCTCTGATGGAGTATGCCCTGCGTTTGAGTTTACGTGGCGAGACTTTGGATGGGTTAGGCACCATGGAAACATTCTTCAACACCTCGGCCAAATCCATATGTTCATCCTTGCACATGGGAAGAGAGTCACTAAGTGTTGAATGTCCTTTAGATGCTATTTTCCTAGCAGGTCGAGGTGCATTCTTCTTGGCCGTCTTACCACTACCAAGAGGTCTGCCCCTTTTACCGGCTCTAATTGGTTCATCTTGGTTTTGATTGATCCTGCTGGACCTAGTTGCCATTGTTGGAGCATGAAGTTGTTGCTGCTGCTGTTGTTGTTGAAGATGTTGCTGCGGTTGGGTCATCAGTGGCAAGGTGACCACATCCTGCACATCCTGGTGGATCTGATGATGCTGAGCATTCACATGGTGTGTGGTCAGTGTTTCTAGAAGCGGAGCCTGCGTGACCACAGAATACGCGGCCACAGGTTGCGGTGGTTGAATCAGACTCTGCTGAGGATTCATAATGTGGTGTGCGGCATCTTGAATCTGCAAATTGTGAACAACAGTCCTATCTGGAATGGACGGCATTGCAGCAATAGCACCATGGGGTTCCTCGAGCTTAGATGAATCCAGACCAGTTGTCATTATTCCATCCGTATCCCGTTGAATCGGTGCATTCAGTCTTTCTGCCAAGGACATAGTGGTCAGTGGATGGACGGCTGCTGCTGTGTGGAGAGTGGTGGTGTCAATCATGGTTGACATTGTGGATGGATCAATCATTGTCACATTGGGGTGACCTGGAGCATGATGTGGTGGGGGAGTGTGTCTGACTGCCTCATCCATAGTTTGCCTCAACTCTATTCCATGCCTGACCGTTTCTACATCGAGCGTCTGCTGCATGGAAGATGGGTCAGCGGTCTGTCTCACCATGCCGACGGTCACAGGCGTCTCCAATGATGACCCACCGTACACTGGTGTTGATGTGTGGTAGCCGGTCGGATAATTCCGTTGAACTACCTGCGCCGGAACTGATCTTGGCTGACCATCTACTACAGTATTGACACACAGGGTCTGTGGAACTACGGAATTGTTCAGCCCGACATAAGAATTCCATGTCATGACTGGAGGTATATTGGAAGATGTTGCCATGCTACTGATGGGTGGCACAGGGGAGTTAACCCCATGGGTTTCATGACTGGTACTGGTGCAAGTTGTGTTTAAAGTATCAGCTGAAGGGGGGTTTTCACTTGACATTTTGATTCAATGCTAACTTTCACAATTTTCACCAAAATAATAACGTCACTCTTTTGAGTTACGACTGAACATCATCATTACTCTGTTGATTAACGTTGCTTTTAACATGTGTGTACTTTCGCGACGTTTTCTATCGATTAGGTTCAGTATAATGTACTTTTATTTCGAATGGCGTCGTTACAACGAGGCTTGCGGGCAGAGTCGGCAGACGACTCGTAATTAAGCACTTACACCCCAGTCACGTCACTTGGACCACTTTTGTACAAATCTATAACATCGAGAAATCCTAATGCAAATACCAATCGTGCGAAAATTGAATGGGTATCTTCGTTATAAGCCGTATAAATGTGACATTGATGCAAACGTGATACAACTATAACGCCATTTGTGTCATGCGCAAACGCTACTTCCTGTGATCTTTTTATCAAGTTACTTCCCCTAGCACCTAGTTCTACGAGTGGTGAAAATATAAGCAGTAATATTTATAAGTAATAAGGAACAGAAAATAAAGGACTGAATAATAAATTAACTAGCCTTTATTTTACTAATTAGTTTTTTTAAACGATCTGAATTTGGAATTTCAAATACACGTTACGTTAATTACAATCCGTGATACAAGTGTTATAACTAATCTTGAAAGCGTCACTAAACAACAATATTTAAAAATTTTAAATAGATTAATTTAATTCTTAAGCATTTACATCCGACAGCAGGTAAAATATTCATAAAAAGCAACATCATTCTCAGTTACGTAACTACTAGACTATGTAGCAAAAAAAAAAGCAAGTGCATGTACAAATTGAAATGACAATTTTATTTATTATTTTTAATTTGTTTTTTTCACTTTCATGATTTTTATAAACTATTTGGGGCGAGTTACGCCCCTGGTTCTTCTATTATAATATACATGTAGATCCATATGTTATTATTGCTCCTTCCCACCTCTTTGGAACTTATTGTCGTACTGAAATATATA
>JAUTBT010024601.1:3384-20164 GCA_032361225.1 Lepetodrilus schrolli
ATGTGATATATGATGCTCCTACTTGTCTCGGCCAGTTGGATTACCGCTTTGGTTCAGTCGGTAGAGCGTTGGACTCGTAATCCAGCAACGGGTTCGAATCCCTGGATCGGCAGTTTCATATCCATCCTCGTTCCCGGGGTTTCCCTGGCACTACAATGGACTCCAAGAGAGCCCGGATGCCTCATATCACCCAGAGTTTGGACTCAGACTTTCGAATTCGGAGTTGAAGATTTAATCAGATTATTTTTGTTATCTTACATCCATCTTTATATGTCAGTACATCGAGAGAATCTGATGTGGAACACGAGAAGTCAGAAACATTGGGTCAGTAGCCACGCCCATTTCGATAGATCATGGCGGTAGGTCGTCTTCATCAAAGGCACCCTCTCTTAACGCACATGGTAACCTCCCATACATCAGACGAGAAATGATCATTGCTGCCCGCCTGTTCTTCCATCCTGGTTTATCTCAGCGAGGTCTGGCGCGTTTCAAAGAGAGTGAAACATACATGTAAAGTAATGAGGTTTGAGAAACGGACTGGCTTTTTGTTAGATAAGCTAGATTTATGGTGTATTATGAAATTGGCAATGCGGTCCTAACGGCCAGTGTTGGGTTACATTGTAAATGTATTAGTAAATCCAGGCTGTGCGTACATTAGGTATCAGAAGCAGGTGCTCTATACTGATAATACTAGACCACTGTACACTAATTGTACTTTACTATAGTGCTGTATTCAGCCTTAATGTGCTTCCTCTACTTGTCTGTCTGTGGGTGAATTCCTCTCTCTCATCCCCCCTCTCTCTCTCCCTCTCTCTTTTTTCTCTCTCTCTCTCTCTCTCTCTCTCTCTTACGGTTGTGTGTGCAGGTGTGGTTTGATATTATGGCAGAATAAAGTATCAGAGAATATCGTGCATATAGGCTATCCATAGTCTCAGAGGGTGAGCGTATTTATAGCGTATTTATATGAAAGAAGCCGCTGACATACTCTAATAATAATAATAATAATGAATTTATAGAGCGCCGATATCTTTCAACATATGATGGTCAGTGGCGCTTTAACAGGACAAGTTAAAAACAGTATATGACAGTAGTCTTTTAATCATAGGCTTCGCGGAAGAGAATGGTTTTTGAGTAGACGTCGGAAAGTTAGGAAGAAGGTGGATGCTTGTTTAAAGTCAATTGGTAGAGAATTCCAGGGATATGGAACGGCAACAGAATTATCTATCTGCAAGTTTTGTCTTAGTGTCCGGTACAATGAGTTGCATAAGGTCTGCTGACCCTCTGTTCTCCAGGAATCTATACTTGCTTAAATTATCTAGGGGGATATATTGAATAGGAGCATTTGGGTGAGAACGAGGTATGACACAGACTATGGCAGAATAACAGTATCCAGTTACTTAGATATGAATTAATGGTTGAAGGTTATCATGAAGCTACGAATAATTTAAGAATTACATGGTGATTTCTCGAATGCAAAGAATATTGTAACGCGATGATACTCAAATGAAAAGTTTCCATGCACACTTCTCCATGTTGTTCAATAGTTCACATGTTATGACATCAGAATATGGGTTTCCTCAGTAGGTCAACTGCGCTTAGACCTCAATTTCCTGTTGGTTGTTCAATGTATTAGCCTACTTCTGTTCCTTGTTCGGTGTATTGTTCAAATGTTACCTTCATAAACTAACGAGTAATACGGGTGTAATATATATTTGTGTAAAATAGAAGTTATGTTTATTTTCTTTGATTTTATCTTTTGTTTTAGAATACTTCATAGTAACATTTCTATTTAACCCAAATATAATGCAAACGATGAATTGTGCAGTTCATACGAGTATTTATATAAGCAATTTGAATCCAAACAGTTATAACCGCTAATGTTAAGGAGAGAAAGTTTCACTTCACTACAGGGTAATAAATGTGTAACGCAGCGAAGTTTATGATCGCATTTCGTCGTATTTTATCGGCTATTATCACTAGCGTATAACGCTTTGATGGACCACCGGTCTACAGCCAATGAAAGCACCCGTAGAGATCGTCTGTAGCGACGCAGCGGGAAAGCCCGGATGAAGCAAGCGTGTGTAATTAACATGGCGTATGAATACGACACAGGCGGCGGCGATTCTCGTCTCCCGCTGCGTTGTAACAATCCGCGCTTTATCGTGGTGTCAGGAACAAACATACACCAGGGAGTCGACACAACTCCCAGGCCCTGCTTACCGGGACACGCAATTGTCGAGCTGTCGACGAGTGCGTTCCTCTACCTTTATGCGACGAGGTTGGAGTGCCGTGATCAATTAATAACCTAGCTATCGTCATCCGTACTCGCGACAAGATCAAAGCGCCGTCTTTGGACATGGCTCGCCGTGTTCAATGGGTTTAGGAAGATAGATATGGCGATACTGTCACCCATATCACAACTCGGACCGAGAAGTGCCTGATAACATCAAAGACTGACAAATTCGTTGTCAGTGTGTTCCATCGGAGGGCGCCACTTGACAGGTCGTGGGGTGACCTATGGGTGCACGGGATTGGGGATGATAGAAAGAGATTGACGTCTCAGATATCGCCATGTGAGATTGAGACTGTTGATTGGATATTGATTAGGAGGGATTATCTCTAGAGATTAACGAAGATTTTATTTCCTCTACATGCAATTGTTGAAGTAGCACGGATTGTCGAGATCAAACGCGTTCATATCAGTTGTATTCCCACGATATTGTATCTATCTCTCTCTCTCTCTCTCTCTCTCTCTCTCTCTCTCTCATTTGAACTGATAGTATTTTCATATCCGTAATGTCATCGTTGATTCCAAAGTTAATGAAGAATGCTTTAATTCAACGTTGTTTCAGCTATATAGTGTATTCACAGCTTACGTAATTACACATCTGGGACTAGACAATGACACGGGACTACCATATATATAATGCAATGCATGCAATTGTGTTAACACATTGGGCTGGGCAGGGCGCATATATGAATTAATTACTGAGAGAGAGAGAGAGAGATAGAGAGAGAGAGAGAGAGAGAGAGAGAGAGAGAGAGATATGATACACAATGACAAATCACTACAGTAATGAAAAGGATGGGAAAAGAAAGCTAGAAAGAGGGGGAAAACAGAAAAAGCCATAGAAAAGAAGAGAGATATAGGGAGGGGGAAAGAGAGCCAGGAAAAAAACATAAGAGAGAGAGAGAGAGAGAGATAGAGAAAGAGAGAGAGAGAGAGAGAGCGAGAGGGGGGGGTAGGGAACCTCTAAAAAGAGTCAGAAATAGTCATGATGTCAAGGGTCAGAGTTCAATCGGTTGACCCCAACTTCCGGCAATGTCGTGCCTTGTGATTAATCATCACCGGAATGAGCTGTGGGGTTTTAAAGCCGATAGCCCCACCGAGGCTCGGGCAAATCATTCCACTTGATAGTTTCCCCATAGAAGCTCGGATGTTCTCTTCCTTAATCAGAAAAAGATATCTCTAATATTTGCCTAACTCCTTCAGTCAATCCCAGTTGAAAAGCAAAACGGAATTCAGGGTTGTTTTTTTTTTTACTTTTTTTTTTTTTGGTTGTCATTTCCGTTAAAAGTGACCTTCTCAAATTTTGTTATATTTAAAAGCATTAGAATTACAAATCTAATTAAAAGAAGCGCGAGCGCATCCTACTACGAGAAAAAAAAACGACAATCTTGTTAGCAAACGAGTTTGTCGGTTTCTGTCAAGATGTGAGTTAGGATTATTATCTGTTGAAAATCTTTTAGGCATAATGGCATAATGGTATGCTGGATACAGTGTCACAATAGGGCAGTTTATTTGCTGTATGGATACGAGGCATAGTATCTAGGATGTAGACTAGATAGAGCCACCTTACATGTTCATGACATTATCATGGTTGTAAACTTTATTTATTTGCTACATCATATAATAATAATAATAATAATAATAATAATAATAATAATAATAATAATAATAATAATAATAAATAATAATAAATAATAATAATAATAATAATAATAACATTTTAAAAAATAATTAAAACAATAATAGGTACACTTATAACGTGCTAAATCCACACATTTGTGTGCTCGAAGCGCAACATATACCAGAAGATTTAGTCAGTTATGTTGACCAAAGAGACAGGTTTTAGAGTTTATGTTTGAAAGCATGAATATACAATGATACGGAATTAGTGTAACACATAGTCATACATAACATAGACCGGCTATAATGTATAACACTGACTCAAATGGCACGACTGTATTGTGGACAGTTTCGCAAATACCTATAAACTCTCGGATGCATTCAACAACATCTGGGTTCTCGGTGCTTCCGTGGAAACGTAGGAACCCGGATGTTCTAAGTATATTATAGAATCACTAATAAGGCTATGACAGGGGAGATAATCTGAAGAAAACAGTGTGTGTGTGTGTGTGTGTGTGTGTGTGTGTGTGTTTATTATTTACCGAGTGTATTTAGATATCGTCTATATCCTGCACTTAGAGATACTCTTTGTATTAGTCTAATAAATATAGATTATCCCTAAATTCAGGATATAGACGATATCTAAAGAAACGAGGTTAATAATCTCTTTATCATCTAATGTCAAGCTTAAATCCTTCTCTATAAGAAGAAAACATCAACGTGTGAATCGACATTTTAAGGTTATGCGTCGGAATACATGCAGGTCAGTAAATTGCAAACCGCTTCACTCATTGATAAATACACCAAAGGAAAATAACAACTTTAAAAACAATTCTAATTTTTATTAAAAATTGTAAATATATTAAATCTAGTCGATTAACAAATAGTCTCCGATCATAATTGTCATCTTGTTTACTATTTCCATTTATAAATAGTAGTATGACGTCAAATGAAAATGACGTCATGTGAAATTAGCTCCCTAATTAGCTCCCTAATCAGGCAAAGTAGCATGATACACGAAATATCTGTATACCGGGTACTTCCTTGTTCTCATAAACTTGCTTGAATTGCTCTCTTATTACTGGTTATTTCAAGGTATATTGGTAACATTTTAATAAATACTGTATTATTTTATATGTATGCACATAATATTTGACAAAATTCAACACATTATTATGAAACAAATGCAAAAACAGTGTAAACAATGTCCATATTCAACTTTTCATGAGATGATAAATTGTTTTATACCTTTAGTAAAGGCCAGGTGGCATTAGCGCCAGATACAAACACACAATGTTGCATAACGCATCAATAATATGGAAATACATTTGGGCCATTTGCTTTGGCAATCTGTACGATTAACATTGTAATTAACATCGCTGACCAAACGTACAGATGAAGCAGATGTTGGTATACATGCCTGGAGCGGTATAGGGACCTGCCATGGAGACGATCAGTGGCATACCAGTATGTCAATTACCAGCCCAGCTCACTCCGGTTATGTATATTATGCACACTATGCCTTTCAAATATAAATAATTTGTAGTTAAGTATTGAAAATAATTGCCCTGTGATATATGTTTTAAATAAAAGGACTGTTATGGTACATGTAATTAAATGATGGTAAATATGTGTGAAGCCACTCGCCCTGGCATGCCGAGAGTTTACAGCACGCTGAAAGGGAATATGACTAAAAGAACTGGGACATACATCACTTTAACCCTGTAGCTACAGGTAAAATAATCCTAAAAGGAAATCCTACTAGATGTAAACATTAAAATATGGAAAAGTAAGCATAATTGTGACAGTGTTTAGACAATTACTAAATCAACTAAAAAATACATTTAAAATAAAAGGAAAAAAAAGTATATATACTAATTAAAAGTATAGGAATAAGTAGCTGGTTGAATAATATATTGTGTAGACATATCACAGATATTGGTCAATATAGCTTTCTTGACTATTTAGTATACCAACTAATTTGTAATTGTGGGATTTTAACCTTTATTTGGCCGAATGGTTATTTGTATTCACCCGTTATTATTCGAGGGAGCACAATGTAATTCAAATCTGTTCAGCACAACACGGATGATCTATCTAGGCACTTCTGATATTACAGCACGTGACAGATAACAAATCGCTTAATGGCTTGTAGAAACTTCCGCATTGCTACTAAAGACTGGGATTACTGATCGTAAATATCGAAATCTCGTAACATACCCCACTCGCTTACTTGTTTGGCTTATTTATTGTCCAATAAGCTCGTAAGTCCCAAGATTAATAGAAAGTATATTGACTACTTCTTGATTGATTGCAACCGTGCACTCGGTCATTAAGTATTCCGTAGAATACCTCTTCGATTTGATTCGACACATACCATGCTGCATGGCATATGTTAAATATAGGGCCTTCAATATATTACTGTGTGGAAAAGACTGTCTAGAGATTTTAATATCCTGGATTGTAATTGAAAGATAACCTATGTGTCAACGAGGTATGAAAGAAGGAAACGGCAGGATGTTAGCTATTTAAAATGAGATATGATATCCATGTGGACTTTCAAGTATTTACAGTAAGCTTAAGGCACATGAACAAATCCTGACCACCATGCAGTGGTTCTAAGATAGTTCTAAGAATACCATCGGGGCGGGTGGTAGCACACTGGTAGAACGTTTGGACTTTGGAGCCAAAGGACCCGGGTTCAAATCCCGTCCCGGGAACTTGGCATCAATGTTCGCGAAAGTAACATTTCTGACGCGATATTGATAGCATGCGCTGATTGTAGAGTGATAATGTAGATATCATACTTTATCACTCTACAATCAGCGCATGTAGATATCGTACTTAGTCTGTCGCATGTTTACTACAGCATTCATCGCTTCGGATGTTGCGAGTTTCCTCATACCCTAAACTGACAAGCCGTGATATAAGAAAGAATCTTGAAATTCCAACTTTGGGAATCAACAATGTGCTTGAATGTGCATGGTGCTTGAATGTTCATTATCTCCTGTTATGCCCCGAGTCTTGTGATCAGGTTTAAATAGTTGACATATTTATCCAGTATTCACCCACCACCATCTTCTTGATACACTTCACCCAAGAGTTAGTGTAGTCTACGCCAAAGGTTGTTCGATCTATAGGGTAGGCTACGGCTAAAATTATGTAGTTCCGCCGTGTTACACAGGACTGCCCAGGTCAACAATGATTCTATGTACAGTACAATAATTAGATTCACTACTACCTCGTTGTAGCAACACAAATGGCAAACCTGTTTAGGCGATTGTAAACATTCCAATTATGACCGGCCACCGACCTTGTTAGACTAATCCAATGACCATGCATGAAAATAGCATGACCCGGATAAGCTTCTACTGAAAAGCAACAAGTGATTAGATCTCTCGACCGCAATTCTTGGACACACAACAATCTTTCAATGGACAGTTATGGATAGACATGGCGTCAAGACATACAGTATACAAGTATTGGTCTTTGAATAGATTTGAAACTCACGGGACGAGGAGATACCAACTGGACTAAAGGTATGCTTCAATAATGTGTCAAAATGTTCACAAATGTCTTCGATTTCCGGCATACATGTGCGTATGTTGTAGTTAGACGTGTATACACTTGGCCCCCGTTTCACAACGGCCTCCTAACTATTTAGAAGCTCCTAAACCAGTCCTAAAGGTTGTCACCTCGTAACAAGTGTTTCACTACGACGTCACAAGTCGCATCCCTTCTTAAATCGGCATCTAATTTAGGAGGTGATAAACTGGGTCCTAAAGTTAGGAGCTCCTAAATTTAGGATGTCGTTGTTAAACGGGGGCCTGTACTGTATATGCAGGCTACACCTACATTACATTTATTAAATGTATCAAAGTACTATTTTCTGAGGAAGAAACTGATAGACAAGTAGACAGGAACATACTGTTATAGAGACAACTATTATCATATTTTCTTACAATTATTTCAAATGAACACTTCAAACGTTATTCCCGTAACTGGAGTTAGATAAACATGTCACGCTAAGATAAACATGTCATGCGCATCTCAATTGGAACTCATTGGGATTGTAATTAACCCCCGCCAGACAAAAATCAAGAAATCACAGAGAATGCAACTCTACGACAATTCCATTAGTCTATATACGGTACATCCGATACAGATAAACAGGCAGACTACCAATCATTGAAGTTTGTTTGTGAGATACTTATCTGGTACATAGTAATGCCTGAAATATAAGACAGACAGACAGACATACGTAGAGATGACATTAATTTGTATTCGAACGACAGACAAATAACGTGGTATACAGACGTCTGGTCATATTCAGTTTTGATATTCTGGTCGTAATTTCTAGTATCTGTACATTGAACTGACTGGAATTTGGGCAGAATTGCGCCTATCTCAAATCCGACATTATATCAGCTTTCGCTTTATATTGTGGCAGGCTAATTGTCTAGTTTTAGAGCTTCAATACTACGCAGTTTTGACAAACATACATCTGACCTATGATCTAGCCTACTATCCGACCCCAGACGAGGTTACCAGAGGTCAGGGACACCTGTACATATAATGACCGGAAGTCAATATTGATCCGGGTCGTATTCTACCACACGTAACAACATCATGACGCTGTACCTAACTCCTAATTCAATATTGTTGGATTTAGTTATGGGACCCGGGGTCTTAAACATCTCAAGCACTCTAGAAGCACCACTGACTCCAACCAATGTGATCTGTATCGATGAGTGGTCGAGTAAGCAGCATTCACCTGCGCGTGTGAGCTGATCCGTTGATGTAACGGCATCTAGTGTATTTACAATGAAATCTACGATGACATGTGTCCGCTTAAAACACACTGTTATAGGTCGTAAACAGCACGACCAAACCTGCAGCAGATGCTGTGCAACAGGAAGTAATGAACCGTTAGATCTACGGATATCGTCAAATTGTCTCCCTTTGAAGGGCATTGTGCCGCAATTACATGCCACTTTATAACTGGGTATTTGACCAGATCGATGTAGAGAAGTGGGCTGAAATTAGCTAAGTTCTATATATTTTCTGTAAACACAATTATAGCTTGATTTCCTGTGTCAGTGGTTTCCGGAAAAGATTTGATTACTGATTCATTGTGAAGGATTCATGGACTATATCAGTGCCTTCAAAGGCCGGTCGAATACGTCTGTTTTAATAATCTACAACGTGTTGAGATTACTCTCGGCTTAAATCACATTAGCTAACCAAACTATTGTTACAGTATCACTGGATTTCACTTGGTAATTACAATCAATAGTGCAGCCCGATGTACGCTGAATGTGCGAGATTATATTTGTACGAGTCGAGCTAATGTTTATGGAAGAAGTTATAACAAAATAATTCCATGTCTCAAATGTAATTTCTGCCTATTCCTGGGAGTTTGAAATTCAAGTAATTCTATTTATGTGGCTGGTGCGTGGACGATCAGAATCCATTAATGAAAGCATTTTACACATTTGAATGAATGAACTGGCAATATTCAAACAATGGTCGACAACATTCAAATAATAGCCTGGCAATATTCAAATAATTTCATGGGAATATTCAAATTAACATTTTCCTTGCAATATTCAAATTGATATGTCAACTTTCGAATAATGGCCTCTCAACATTCCAGCAATGGTATACCAACATTCAAACAGCGTATCAACATTTCAACACCGGTCGCAACATTCACTCCAGGTGGTGGAAACAGTCAAACACTCGGCGCCAATTGTTGACAAATCCCATGTGTTCAACACAATGTCTTACAAGCTCGTCTATGCTGTTGAATCTCAATCTCATACAATTTGGCCATAACAAATGAAATGATTGTTACTCATAATCATATTCTTCCATTGACACCGAATGTTTTATCTTAATATTGATTTTAATATACGTTCCCAATAGTCAAACCTACTAAAAAAAATAGTAAAACGTTAAAAGAATGCAATCATACTTTAGATAGTTTGTACAAGTTGATAGTTTGTAAAAGGTGTACGAACAAAAAAATAAAAAAATAAATAAACAACAACAACAACAAAACATAACCGTATATTGATTGTTTCGTAAGTACAAAACCTTTCCATTTTGCAAAAACGAAAATGGAACAAATTACATTACGGGTTAGAGAAATCCCACAGGGAGTCGGAGATACGTGTCTGCCACACGTTATAGACTAATTTCCTATCCCGTATTATATGCTTCCAAAACGTTGGGTTCACTTATATTTTTAGTCAGTCATGGAGAGAGAGGGAGCATTTTCCCAATTGTGTCTGAAAATTAGATTATCTCCCATCTAACAGGGCAGTTTCCCGAATCTTGCGGCTGTAATTTAGAAACTGATATGTTGATAATTATTTAATGCCAGCGATATCGTTCATTGCACGTATGCAAAATGGAATTATGTGTCTTCTTAGTTCAAGATCAGTTTTGATATGTACCCTTTGCGTGAGGGATAATCGTGGGCAACCCAAGGGGTCCTAAAATAACTCTGTTGTATGGTACCATATAACAGGGTGGCATACTATACCGTGTGTTAAATACGGCGATGTTATGTCCTGTGATGAAGGATTAGTTTGTTCTCATATACAACAGAGAGGTATACGCAGCAAAACTATTTAGGTGTCCTGTGCCAGGATCCTAATCGCATCAGACAGGATCCTGGCAAGACACTTTCACCTCCGGTGTCCTGGTTTATTTATGAGCATCCACGTTAGGTGTACGGGTCCGGACAACCAACAGGAGACCTAACTTTCTTTTGCTGTAATGTTACATTGCGAAACAATGGTACCAACAAGGATGGTGTATGAATGTATACCGTATACCTAGTGCAGCCAACTGGTTTTAACACCATTGGCATAGGAGAATATTCTCAACAGTCACAATCTTAGAAATTAGCAAAATATAACGTGGCACTATTGTCATGAACTCTACTGTATTATATGAAACGAGAACATTCCTTAGCCAATCCCCTGCACAGGAAACCTCCAGGACACCCGATGAACATGTGTCCTACTAGGATCCCGGAGGAATTCGTAAAAAGGACATTCGAATTTTTTTTTGCAGCGTCAATGCAATACCGTACGTGTCTCCAAGCAGGAGATGGCCATACGCGGTATGAAAACAAGTTTCTCGACATGATTATGTTCATGAAATAGCGTTGTTTCCGTTTCACTTCAATGTAGTGTTGCATGTAAAGGAGTAAACGTTGCCAGGTAATTTTGTAGATTTGGTTTGACATAGAATTACGTGATGCTCAGAAATAAACCAGGACACCTGAGGTGAAAGTGTCCTGTCAGTATCCTGTCTGATCCTGTTAGGATCCTGGAACAGGACACCTGTTAGGATCCTGGAACAGGACACCTGTTAGGATCCTGGAACAGGACACCTAACTATTATTTTTGCTGTGTATTTTAAGCACAACCCATTTACACGCTATGAAAGATATTCATATTATTATAATCTCGTCTATCTATTCGGACCCAAAACATATAACGTTGCACCGAGTTTGCGGACGTCATTTCCGGTACGGAATTTCGAAAGTGCCACCTAGTGGCCAGTTGTTTGGGGGATCTTGCATTCATCTCGCAAGAAAGTCCGTCAATGCAGTCTGATGTTTTTTTCAATATTCAGGCGTGTACGTCAGTATTGGCAGCAAATCAAGACGAAGGTGCCTGTTACACCACGGCATTGGGTACAGCCTTCACGTCAAGTTGTGCGTTTCGCACCAAATCATCCATTACCAAAGTAATTGTAAGCCTACAAGGACAGACAACTTTGATCCTGGGTTCCTACGTTTTTTTCGCAATTAAATCGCATTTACATCAGTGTTCCGCGTCGGTTCTTGTAGGGCGTAATGACAATGTCAATATCTCCTCTGAGCTGGGACGTATCCTTATAATGTTAATGCTATGGTAACGTGGGTATAATTGAGTACGTGGTTATATCAACGTGACCCCCACGTGTTAGAACAAATTCTGCACATTTCCCAACTGGCTCGCATTTGTTCCCTCAGATGCCTGCAACACACACACAGCGAGGCACACCCCCACACACACACACACACATACATACATACATACATACATATACACACACAGAGATTACGTCGCAAAGGCAATATCTGTATAACCCTCTGAAACATATTGTCATTACACGATTAATGAGAGTAAATAAAAAAATATGTTTAAACACAAATTAAAATAACATCCAGGAAAACATGTACTGTTAAGTTTCCACCACATTAAGTAAGCGTAACTTGACGTAACGTCTCCAAGGATGCTTTCATTCATTCTGTCACTGTAGCCAACGTTCCCAAACACTTCACTGTGACACTAATGGAGACATATATTCAACCTAAAACATTTCCTTTCGAACACAATGTTATCATATTTAGTTTTCTTCCTCTGTTTACTGTATGCGATAATGACGCGTTCATTAGCTGCAGCAGCCAATTTGCTATCGAGTATTTTAGCCAAATAAGTGAGACCGGTCCATCCAGTTTGAAAGCATAATACGCGTTACTTAGATACATTTAACGTCGTTAACGTTAAGTGTTCTTGTCGTCGATAGTTTATATATGCATTTGCATGTGATCAATGCAGGGTATACCGAACATAGGACCGAGTATAGGTCGCGACGTGACAATAGACAATTAAAACATGAATCAGATGGCGGAAAACGATGACATCTTAACTGTGTAGACACAAAAGCCGGTATGCTTGTTTTTCGTAACAGATCGATTAAGTAATTATCACGTTTGCTCAAACTGTCAAGGGTTTGGTTTATCATTCTTTTGAGAGTCCTAGCCTCCGTGCTTCACGAACGGGTCGTACTCTAGTCCTGGCTTAAATCAGAGCATTATGCCATGCTTTCTACTCTAGCAGGTAATGACGTAATTAAATCTCGAATTGGGTCCTAACTACCAGTAGGATCCTATCGTAAAACGCAGTTGGGCCTTCCTGTGCAAATCAGCGTAACTCCAAGGTAACCTTAACTCGGAACTTAGCCATGGGCTACATCATTGGGAAGGTTGGCTTTAAGGTTACGTAGTTTTGTACAGGAGGGCCCTGGATTGACGAGCGCAACATGCTAATTTCATGTAGATTTGACGACCTGCTAATTACATAAGACACCGAAATTGGTATTAGTGGATACAGGCTGACGTAAATTGAATCGTATGTAATCGTCCACCTGCCATTCTGCGACATTGTTATGTTAACCATCGGTCTCATTGGCAGGAATCTCTGGAACTAGATAGAATACCATAAATGATTATAGACGATAAACTTCCATTACAAAAAATATATAATTCGTAAGAAGGCAAATTGCTATGTTGTGGTTTTAGGCTATTGTACACATTGCCATTGATGTTACGTGCCTGGTGGTGATTTCTGCTATGATCTGGTACAGATCACCCACCGACAGGGACAGTGTCGGGTTAATTCAAAAGGCTTAATGTCGAATCCGGACGGTAAAGTCCCAAATGTCAGAAACCAGTTTACCATACGGAAATCGCGAGGCATTGTGTCCATGTATCAACCTTGGCTTATCAGCATCAGCTGTGATTGATGCAACACACTTTGTTAAAGCGAAGTTGCATCGGGTTCTCCTCCCACCATAACCAGATCAAGACAATAGCTCAAAAATACTGTGGTAAACTGTAAAAATCGCAGCTTCAATCTCTTGGACAGGGCATAGAACACACACAATGTAAATTATCGTCGATATTGGTTAACTTCAAAGCTGAGTAGCTTACTATAATAACCCACACATCACCAGCCTATTACTCTCTGATCTTAATCTAGCCTGGCTAGCGTTGGACATGGCTTCTGAAACCAAAATGTCACACCGTTTTGGTTTGCATTAGAACATGCCTGTTAGATGTGAAATTAGATATGAAATACCTAATTACTTATAACTGGCCTTTTATGCTGGTGTACACACACATCGCGTACGTTCATTAGCTTTTCTATACGTCTTAGGGGAAATTATCCACCAGTTCGGTTAGATGATTCCATCAATGCTGAAAGAGTTTCTCAAACGATCTGTTTGTCTAATGTCCGTATACCTTGACAATGATAAAACGTAACGCGCCTCTTCGTGCGCGATCAATTGCGTCAACGGATGGGTTCATTTCTAACACGCGTGAACAAGCGACCCTCGTTTAATGACGCTTGCTCCAGTGACTCAGAAATCCAATGGTGTTCCCCTTGCCTTTTCCCCCAGCAGATTCCGGAGGAGATCTCGACACGTCAAGTGCCACTAGTTCTAGTAACTGGCCCAGTAAGAGATTGAATGTGTGGCCTGACAGCCTCGTTAATAACGATGGAATTACTGTCTTACGGGAGAGCGGGGCCCCACAAAGGCAATTTGTCTCTTAAGCGTTGATCAGCCTTAAAGTTCTAAGGTGTCGGTTGCGGCGAACGTACACTGGTATTTAAAGGATGTAGGTTCGTGTGTGTAGGTAATGAGCGAGTGCTCTTATAGTGATCTGTATTTAGTGGGAGGATAACCTACAATTACCATCCATTACGGTAATACTGTGTATACCAAAATGCGCCTGAATGCACATATTATAAATAGATCTACAGTGAGATTGGAACCTTGTCTTATATCAAAATTGGTGTATTTACATAACAAATTGGTACCTGTTTTTCTCTTTAACTATGTTCATGACTAATTTGTAATCAGATTGAACCATTACTTATATAACTGGGATCAAACAAAATAATTGAACTAGATTATCACTGAACTACGTCAGACGTATTAATAAATTAAACTCGAAGTCTCCGAAATGTACATTATGAATCTCAATCGACCTGCTACTCTATTGGACCGTAAATTAAATGCATTCATACAAATTCCGATTTATTTAGCAAACATTGACTTATTAAGTCATAGAAAGTTTTCAGTTCAGTACCAGATGGCGGCTGACAAGATACATGGTAAATATCCCGAATAGGTGTAGCGTAGGTTGTAGCGTAATGGTAGAACGTTGGACTTAGGAGACAAATGTTCCAGGTTCAAATCCCGTTGCGGAAGCACGGCATCAATGTTCGCGAAAGTTACCTTTCCTATAGGATGCGCTGTCTGTCCTGTGGCAATGCAGTTATTACCATTGATCTGTCAGTACCAGCTGGTGCTCGCAGGTTTACTGCAACATTCAGCGCTACGGATGATGCCGGTTCCTTCCTGCCTTAAACTGACAAGACGTAATATAAGTGAAATAATCTAGAAAGCGGCTCAAACAAAATATTAAAAAAAATATCCCGTCAGGGAAGAATCACGTGGTACCGTAACTTGAAGACATCATTCGATATTTCCTTCGGCCCAATTTCGGGTCGTCTAAGAGTACAATTCTTATATAGCCTTGTTAAGGCCAGATACAGAGACACGGCCAAGCAATCTAGCTGAGTACACGCTGTGTTGTAAAGTACTTCAGCATACACTCATCTCATCTAATTCAATATTCAACACTCTAACCGATGTGTCCGTACACTAAGTCACAATGTAGCCTACTGTATATAATTGGGCCTTCCAGTAAATTGTGCTGATGATGAGATACGGGTTGTGATTTAATATTCAATCATATAACCGATGTTTTCGTACTCTAGTGACTAGTCTCTTGGCGTAAGTGGACCTTCTAGTAAATTCAGCTGATCAAGTACAGGTTGTGATTTAATACATGTCTATTTCATATGAAGAAATGATTCGTGGATGGTAGATAATATGATTCGTAAATCTGTAGTTCAATTTGACATACGAAATTACATAAGAAATTAAGAAAATAATAAGTTGGTCATTCTCCATAGACCCAATGTTAATGGTGCTCAAAGCTGTAACATTAACATCGCAGATTAATAAAATGACCTCAGGACGGACCACCTTTAAATTCGAACACTGCCGATGGTACATTTTTATAGGTACATCTACATGTATGTGCTTGTCTCTTGTTAATATTGAAGATAAGAGACAAAGTTCTACGGTAACTGTTAGAAACGTATGGAATCTACTGTAATACATTTGAGTCAGTGTACTATACATTTAACATGCTAAATCTAAATGGAATCTTGACACATGTACCATTAATGTTTACTCCATAAGTATTCTCAATAGTTCTTATTTTATGAATATTGTATCGTTAAGTTCTATACCGCTGTAAACTTTTACTTATTTCCCCCCATTTAACTCATGGGTAATATAATAAACTCATAGTCAATGTGTAGTGTAAAGACAGTTAAGACATCTTGTGTTTAAAGTTGTATTTGTATTTTCGCCTACATCCAGGTCTGGTGCATATTTCAGGATATGCTATAGGAACACATTTAGTATGACGTCTTCGCTCACCTGATGAACGGTCTTTCCGTAGGATTCTGCTGCCACCGACACATACATTGTATTTTCAGATTCTGAACTGGTTCTGGAAACCTTCCGGAACTCATGCGGGAAAACTGCTTAGACTTCCGGTTTCCGTCGTATGACGTTATTGCTCACCATGATGGACGGTCTTCCCGTAGGATTCTGCTGCCTCTTGCACCTAAATTTGATTTCTAGATTCTGAAACCTTTTCTAGAAACGTTCTATAACTCACACGGAAAATCTACTTAAATATTTCAGTCTACTAGATTTGCGGTTTTCGTTGTCCGGTTAGCCACGAGATACTACACTCGTATAATACTATAGTACTACATGTATAAGCAGTGGCTTAGTATCCCATGTAACTACACACGATGCCACTATATAGTCCATACCTCTCGATCTTCCAAAATACACCTAGGCCTTTACAAATAACTAGGAAACAATGTTATTGCGTTCTCTCTCTCTATCTCTCCCCCCCCCCCCCCTTCT